>OU015491.1:195245566-195438066 GCA_907164885.2 Dolomedes plantarius | reverse complement strand
AGGAGATTACATCTATCTGTAATAGTTAAATTGAGCATAAACTGTTTTTATATAAAAATGTATATTAGTTAGGGGAGGAGATTTCTTGTCTTGTTTCTTCGTGACTCACCAAGTGACAAGCAGTGAGTTAACTAAAACCTACTCAGATTATTCAGTAATTAAATAAAAGATTCAAAAACATGGCTAGATGCAATTGGAGGGGGAAAAATTAAATTGTAAAAAAAAGTGTTTTATTAATTTATTGATTGAAGAAGAAAGCATTTGTTCTAAAAATTTTACCTAATATTTAAGTGTCTGTATGCAGATTTCTCTTTCTGAAATCTATTTATTAAATTTCAGATTTTTCATGCTGTAAAGGTCACTTAAAGATTTCTGATAAAGGTTATTTTTAAAGGGTATTTTAATAGAACCTTGTATGTTGAGTTTTAAATAATTTAAATATGAATAATTCTTGATTTGATAATTGTTTACATTTTTTTTCAGAGACCATGGTAAAAATAAATTTTATAAAAGTGAAGAAGAATAATAGCACTTTTTTTTATATTGTGTATACATTAAAATATGGCCATAGTTATTTTACTTATTCAAGTTTCTGATATGTTTACATAATTTTATTTTTGACTCTAGGGTGCAAATGCATGTGTGGAATGTAAATCTGGGGATACAGCAAGAAGTTTAGCTGCTAGAAATGGACATGTAAATGTGAAAAACTTGATCGATGCACATTTATATTCTAAAAAGAGAAGTAAGTGTAAAATGATTTTCAAATCATTTGCTCCATTACCTTTAATAGTTTGGTTCAACTTTCATGTTGCAAAATATGGCTGTAGACTGCAAACTAACCAACCTTTAAAATTTCAACCAATTACTATAAAATGCATCAAACAATTAGTATTGTTAAATAAATGGAGATTTTTGCTTTCTCAACACTGCTTACTTAATTTTATACTGATTTTCTTACACTATATTGAGGAATAATAATGAATGTGAAATTTAATTCATAGGTTTTCTGATTTTTTTTTTCTCTGTGTAATCCATTTTGTTTATTTCATGCATGTGTGAAAGTTTTTTAATTTTCTTGCTAAAATATGCAACACAAAGCATACTTTAAAATATTTATATTTTTACATGCTCTTTTCAAAATTAGTCTCTAGTTTTGCATTATATTCCTTAAATAACCATTTTATGTTAAAGGTAATCATTCAGTAATTGTGTTCAGCTGTTAATTCAATTATTTTCTTCATTAGTAATTTTTGAAAACACTTTTTATTAAGGAAAAGCCATTTTTGAGTTTCGCTTGTCTTTAAATTTGTGATTATAGAGCTTATGAATTTGTATTAGAGAAGATATGTAAATCCATAAAATAATTGATTCTGTAACAGATGCTAATTTTTTCAAATTTAATCTTGTAAAATGTATTTTAGATCAGAGCCAAGCTGTTCGATGCCCTGACCTTGCATCTTTACTGAAGGAGCTTGAATTGTCGAAGTATTTTCATGTGTTTGAAAATAATGGTATTGATCTGAATACTTTCTGGTTACTTAATGATGATGACCTCAAAGAAATAGGAATTCAGTAAGCATGTTGTAATATATGAAAAGTTTTAATTATTCCCCATTATATCCTTTTTTAAAATCAATCTTTCTTTCTGATTTTTGAACAATCGTACCATTTTGGTTTGCTAATTTGTAACTTATTTTCCCTATAACTATAGGCAGAAATCTTTTTTTAAAATTGATACCTTTTTTTGATTATCTTATTTTTTATGTAATTTTTGTAATTTAAAAATTAAGTGTATACAGTGGAATCTCGATCGATCATTCCCCGAATGATCGTTTTCCCATATGTATCATTTATTTCATCCAGTCCTGAATAAATTCCATAGAAAACAAGCAAAAAAGACCGCATGGATCGCTCCTCGATCCATCATTTTCCCACAATATTCGTTCAGAATATCGCAGCTTTACATTAATTTATCGGATCGATCGTTTTTTCATAATAACTGAACCTGATATATAAATGTCTGGATTGAGCTAGAATGATGCTCTAATTAAACAATGAGCAGAACATTTGAGATGCACGGTCTCGTATTTTTGTTTTCTCTTGTTTAGCCTGGTTTCGCTTTATTGTACCACTTCCATTATTTGTTCATCGTTGGTGTTCCTTAATTCTTTAGCCCCTGGAGTACCCTATTTTTGGCAACTCATTCCAAATTCACCGACTATTCAACATTTCTGTTCTTATCAGCAATGGCTCTCAGTCAGCTTTTTTGTTGGCCTTGGTATGGAGGCACCCTGGTGTTCGGTCTAGTGTGTGAGAAGTTTCTGATTACTGCAGTACTACACTGGCCGATGAGTGTTTCACCTGGAAGCAGAACTTTCTGGTGGTCTTATGTCGGACCCCATCCAGTGCAATGGAATGGTTCTAGTTACAAACGATTCATGGCTGCCGCTTTTTTCTACTCTCACAAAATAACCGATACCGAAAAGAATGCAATTTGCAACACATAAAAAAAATATTGTTTACTTATGGAGAGAAAACCGCCAAAAAACAAACGACGATTAAGTACTTTTATTTGAATCAAAATTCCTGTGTATCTACGTGTATTTCTTTTTTTATTATTATTATCTTGGATTTCAGTACAACTTTGTAATTTTATCTTCAGTTACACTATGGGTATATATGCATTTATGTTTGTGAGTAAATATATTTTAGGGATATCAAACTTTAAGGTATGTTAATACTTTTTTGTATGTTCTTGCATCTATTGTTTAGTTCAGTCGGTCCCTTCGAAAACGATAGATCGAGATTCCACTGTAGTTACAATTAGTTAGTGTAATAGTTGCCTCTTAGAGTGATTCCAAATAGAGTAGAAAATATTTTAGAAAGTGGTGAATAGTTTTTACTTTATAGTTTACTATCTGAGGAATTATTTTAGTGTTAAAAGAAAAAAAGAAAGAAAAAGTCATTACTTGAAATGAAGTTAAATAGTTTCTTTCTTAGTTGTAAATTTTTCCAATATGTAATAACTGTCCTACATCTAAATTTCCATGGTCGTTTAATCAATAAATAGTTAATGAGAGTGAGATATGGATATCTGCTTGCACTTCTTTAGTTCATATTTTGATGAATCAAATTTGAAATTCATAATTATATATAAACTAGTGGCCCCAGTGGTGCACCCAGTGGGGGGGGGGGGGGGGGCAAGGGCCCTGCCCCCCTCAAAGAAATAGAAATTGCATTATAAATATTTGAATTATGAATTTTGCATTATAAATATTTGAATTATGAATTTTGCATTATAAATATTTGAATTATGAATTTTGCATTATAAATATTTGAATTATGAATTTTGCATTATAAATATTTTTATCCGTTCATCTTGCTCGCTCCCCCCCCCCCTCCAAGAAAAAATCCTGGGTGTGCCACTGAGTGGCCCTGTTGCTCAAAATCAAGTAAATTTCAATTCTTTTTCAGAATAATAAATGTTGTTCTAACTTACACAGCTCAATGCTTATTGTTCTTTAGCATTTCAGGTTTTGCATCTAATTTATCAACTTTAACAAATTGTCACGAGCACTGTAAACTGAATAGCCAAATGGGCCTCTTAGTAATGAGAAATTTTTTAACACCCCTATCATTCAAGAAATCAGAGAGTGAACATTAACCTTCAGCACTGCCACACTCTTTGGTTTGTATTTCTGCAAAATCCTCCAGATCTCATTACATTGAACTGTATATTGTTATGGACTCAGAAATTTTAAATTCTTTAAAAATAACTTTATTCTGAATACTGGAGTCTAAGCATCAAAAGACCACATGAGAGAATTGTTTCATAATTTTTTTTTTGTTATTATTATCAAGAAGGAAATTAGAAGAGAAAACCAATAATTTAACAAGTTATAAAACTTATTTGCCTCTCTCTAGAGATTATATTTAAATTTTATATTATTAAAATTTTTAATAGTATTAAAAATTATAAAACTTTGTGTGTGGCCTAATTTTCTATTTTAGTTACATAATTGTATTATCTTAGAAAATGTTTTTTTCTTTTGCCTCTAAAAGTTTACTTTTTTAGATGCTCATGAGAATTTTATTTCTTTTTCATGGATCTGGAGTGCATTTGTATAGTGCTTTTTAAAATGACTTCACAATCCCATAATTTTGGATTTGCACCCTAAAAAGTATAGTCATTAAGTATAAGCTGTTTTCTTAATATAAATCTATCGCTACCCATAATAAAAGCAAAAAATTACATAGGTATTCTCCCTAAAAGTTAAAAAATGTAGCTTTAATTTTTTTTAAAATTTACCTCTTGTAAAATACCAGTCTTAATGATTTAGTTTAAAAGATGAACAAATTTTACCTTTTATTTAATGTTTTGGACATATACACTTGGAGTTTTATTTTTAAATGTTATTCCTTCTATTTTAAAAACAGGTTGTTAGGACCAAGGAAGAAAATATGTTTGGCCATTTCTAAGTATCACCAAGAACATTCCCAGAAAAGTAATGTTAAAGAACCTGTAAATGTTGATAATGTTCTTATAGAAAATAGGAAACTGCATCAACTAGCTGAAAAAGTAATTATATAGTCTCATATAAATAAATGTAACAACTGAATTGGCAATAGTTATGTAATATTTTTTGTGAATTTTTAATATTTTATACTTTATGTTAGAATGTTTTTTTAATATACTTTCATATCATACACATAGGGCTCAGAGTGGGTAATTTTTTTCACTAAAAGTTACTATTTTTAAATATGGTCACCTGTTATTTACTATTTTTGATTCTGTCACTTACTTTCACTTTCTTTACCATTATTTCCATCGTTGCTCTTCATGATAAGTCATAAATAGGTGCTTCAGTTTATTCCAAGGAATCCTGAAAGTTTTTTTTTCTTTTCTTTATTGAACTTCGACAGTTACAGCATCTTTACCAGAATTAACTTCAAATTTTCTAATGACAGTAATGGTCAATGAGGATAAAACTAAATTTATGGAATTCTCACCCTCCATGGGTAAACTATAACAACCCTTTGTGCATTAAGGGTTACACCTTTGAAAAGGTTGATGAATATACCTTGGCACTATAATTAATGTCAAAAATAAGCTAAGAGCAGAAATTGATAACAGAATCAAAATGTCTAATAAATGCTTCTTTGGGCTGAGAAGACAACTGAGATCTAATCTTATCAGTTGCAAAACTAAATTAAGAATTTATAAGACACTAATATTTCCTGTCTTACTTTACGCAAGTGAAACTTGGACCTTGAGCATAGACACACAGCGCACACTGGACATGTTTGAGAGAAAAATCCTCAGGGCTATCTTTGGCCCAATGCAGGAGGAGGGACGTTGGAGAACCAGATATAATTTTGAACTGTATAGGCTTTATGGATAATCACATATAGTACAAGTCATCCATATTAATAGATTAAGATGGCTTGGCCATGTTTGAAGAAGCTCGGAAGATAATCCCAGTAAGATCTTGACATTTAAAAAACCTGAGGGATCCCGAGCTAGAGGTAGACCACCGACTAGATGGTTAAATGATGTTGGAAAAGATTTAAAGACTTTGAAAGTTAAAAATTGGAAAGGAGTCGTCATAGATAGAAGATGCTGGAGGGAGCGCGTGGTTGAGGCAGCCAGGGCTTGTAGGGGGCTGTTGTGCTTGTGAAGAAGAAGAAGAATGACAATAATTAGTAGACTAAATTTTCAGGGAAAAAAACCCCAAGATCTGAACATTTAAACTTTGTCTATTTCTGCCTGTTGTCCTAATCGTAATTCTGAAATATTTTAAAAGAAAAGCTTTGAAAGGAAAATGGTGAATAGAAGAAAAAGGGAACTAGAGATCTGTTGAGGGAGAGCCATTCAAAAATTTTGAGAGAAACAAAAGACATTAAAGTATGCAAATTGGTATAAGTGAAGTGAGAGAAGGGCAATAAATATAAAGCACAAAACTACTAATTCTTTATTTTGAAAACAATGGAAAGACTTAATTAAAACTGGAGCAAAATTGTAACATTGGGGATATAATCAAGCTAAAGGGATATTTAAACTGTTGTAACTATATGAGAAGAAGAAGACAAATAAAAGGAGGTTAAAATTTAAAAGGCCCTCTGAAGAAATGAAAAGGGTGCTTTAGGTGTTTAGTTACCATTTGGTCACTTAAAAAAAAATTTAGTTCCTTTTTTCTCTAGTTTTGTTGTTGTGATCTACACTGAGCCCTGTTCACTGAAGTTTCCCCAATATAGAACTTATTTTATGGGATGGTAATTATTTTTGAAATTGAGAAGTGCTTTTTTCTTTTAATAAACTGTTCGATTTATTTCTAGTTAAAAAGTATGGTTTTACATGAAAAAAATATGAGGTTAGCAAGTGAAAGAAATATATCTGATGGCATTCGAAGTATAAAGAGTTACAGTGAGTCACTGCAGAGTACTCTTGGTCAAGTGATCAGCGCTACAGAAAAAATACAGTAATATTTTTATATATTTTTAGCTCTTACTTAGTATTTTTGTTACCTGTTTTGTAATCATTAAAAAATTTTTTTTTAATTAAACTTTTTTTTTTTACTTTGTAGTGTTGAAACAGTAATTATGTGTAGATATTTAACTATTTACTATTTTTGTATATCAGAAGTTACAAAAGCAGAGTAAATAGTACATTAGTGTGTAAAAATTAAGGACAGAATTGAGATATTAACTTAACAGTGGAAATAACAGATAGAACCGAACAAAAGACCAATCGGACAGAACTGATCATTGGTCATTGCTTATATGACTTTGATTGTATAACTATTTGTGAGTTTGCCTTCTTTAAAACTAGGCTATTGATAACCTTTTTCCACTTATATGACACTGTTGAATTTTAGCATATGTTGAACAAATTAATGATACTGGTAAATTTTGTTTCCATATTTTTAAGAAATTCATTCACAATCGATGTAGTCTGTGCAGGAGATTTTACTATTTTCAAGATAGTGAATTGCATCATTTAATTTTAAAATATAAAATCTTAGTTAAAAACTTTAAATGTCTTAGCTGTTATTGTCCAAGTCCTTTATTACTAATTTATTTTTTAATTTGTCTTTGTCCAATTTTTTGAGCATTGTCTAGGGAATGTGACTTCAAGTAAAAAGCAATGAAAGCATTCAAAAGTTTTCTATCATCTAAAACCTCTTCTCATTTTTTAAAAATTCTCTGAATTCTTAATATGATCTGCCTGTCTGAAAGTAGTAACCCATTGCTGTTTCAATAGTTGAAAGGAAAAGAACCAGAAAGGTTTGTATTTAATAAGTTTCCTCATGGGAATCTGAAACTTTCAGATTCTGCAGCTTTCATAACTGCTTAGCTGTGAAAAGCTGCATTGATACTATTTGATGTGATAGAGAACTTTTAAAAGTCGATATCTATCAAAGTAGCTTCTATTTCATTATCAATTTTCTTTCAGTCAACTTTTTTTAAATTTCAGCTATTTCTACCATTAACATTACTTTATTATATATATTTGTGCTTGATTAAAGGACAAATGAAGTAAGAATAGTACTATGACCCGAGCTTGGGTTGTACAAAATTTCTCAAATTGTTTCTTCTACAGTGTCATCAGAAGCCATATTTAAAACAGACTTAGTGCTGGTACCTTTATATAAGTCAGTGGTTCCCAACTGGTGGTCCACAAGAGCCTTGGTAGTGGTCCGGCACCACATATAAAAAAGGGGCCAAATAAATGGGGATTTTGAAAGCAATGTTCATTGAACTAGGTGGGCTGAATATATCTGATGACTATCAGATGTTATGTTAAAACTTTAAAGAAATTTTAATTCAATTATTTTATTAATAGAATATGATGCGTTAAAATGTGAGTATGTTAATCCTGTATCCCTTTTGCCTGAGGGCTATCCGATACACCGTAACCCCCGGAAGGTCCCCCCCACTCAACACATGGTTCAGTTTCTGGCTTAGCGGTCCGTAGACTTCTATGGGTTGGGAACCACTGATATAAGTAGTCAGTTAGGTTTCAAATGAATATCACCCTTTCTGAAATAAAAAAGGGATGTCTTTTACCTGCACATTTACAGTGATTTATTGTGCTTTGTACAATTTAACCATGATAAAATGATATCAAGTGTTGTAACCTTGATAATTTTATTTCTAATTTTATGATTTTTTTTTATTCCAGAGAAAATCACGATTATTTGAAAAATTTGCTTAGCAGTACTTTTGAAGATATGAATGTCATTCCTAATGGCTTGAGATCTAAAATTGATTGCATTTTCCAGTCACTGGATTGCATAGAAAAACTTCTTAAATTTCAGCATCAGAGTATTATTTCTCTACATGAGCTAGAATTTCAGAAATAATTTTTCTTGCATTGGTAAGGAGAGAGCTTTTACTTACTGGGAATAATTAGCAGTTTTTATGACTGTGCCTTGCACATTATATTTTAATTGATGTGATGTTGATTTATATAGTAAATCTCATTAAGAGCACGTTGGTGATTCTAAAAAATTTTTCATTTGTTTTATCTGTGTAAAAGAATTTTAGATGTGAAATTTTTGTAGCTTCTTTCTATTGTGTTTTACATATTTCTCACTAGTGTTGCTGACATTTGTAAATAGATTGCTTACTTCTTCTTTTAAACACTCATTGATTTTATTTTTAACATTGAGAGAATTAAGACTAACTATATGCAAGTTTTAAAAATCATTGTTATTGACTGAATTTGCAGTTTAAGAGTAGTTGATTAGAACAAAACAAAGTGCAATTTTAAAACATTGGTCATGACAATTAGAGGACAGATACTAGCATTATGAGTAACATGAAAGCTTTTGTGCTAGTCATGTGTATCATTTATGACCAAAGTATGATTGCTTTCTGTAAGTTTTTCTTGTAAGTGATTCTAAGTGCTTAAAGTACTGTAAAACTTAGAAGGAAATGAAAATAAAAACTACTCTTATAATTTTTTTAAAAACCTGTTCATTCTGAACAAGAAAAGAAAGACTTGTCACTCTTGTATCAAGTTCAATTGTAACTATAATTTTTGTATGAAAAATTTATCTATTTTAAATGCATTTATTTACTTATCTACTTGTGATGTTCGGGCCAAAGATATTTTTACTCAACTTTATTGAAAAAGTCATTGGAAAAGTCCTTTTATACATCATAATTGTGCAATAATCAAACTGAAAATCTTAGAATTTATGTGTTAAGTGAGTATCTAGAAATTATAGTTGATCTGAGAATCAGTTTGTATGGTGCATGACACAGAGCAACTTCAAAGATCATTGCCAAAGTTTATGAATTTCTAATGTAAATTGTAAATGTGTATTTGTATTTTTAATAAATTTTGTCATTTCTTGTTGTGTTTTTCAATATTCATTTTATTTCCATGCATATAGTGAAGATTCACTTAATTTTAGCATTTCATGAATATCTGAGGTTTTATTTAATTAAATTTAGATTAATTACTATAAGGATGTTGCTATTATGACATTTAGAGTTATTAAGGCATACTACGACTATTACTATACTAGCCAAAAAACAGATGTAATTATAATTCATCCATTTGGAAGCAAAAAACAATCTCAAATGATTTTTCTACATTCTTAATTAGTTTTCCCCCGTTTATTATTTTTTTCTCTCCAGGTATAGCTTGTAGATCACATTATTTATTTAACTCAAAACTATCTTTGTGATAAAACACTAGGAAGTTTACTAGAAAAAATAAATTAGCAGATTTTTTTGGCACAAGGATTTTTTCTAGGCTTTAATCTTATTCAAATGACACCATTCATATTTCATTTTAGAAGCAAATGTTTTGACTTTGGAATATGTGGTACAAATTCACTACGTATAATTTGCTCTTCAATTTTCATCAGCTGCACTTAATCATCTGCTGATTTTTAATTTCTGCCTTACAAGACGAGCATTGTTCTAGAAGATTGCCATTCCTCTTATCAATTTCAAGTGTAGAACCAACTTTTAAAAAAAATTTATAATTATGTTCATGTATGTATTAAGTTCAAGTGTTTTGGGTCTTAAGTTTAAATAGTGTCTACAAAAATACATGACATTCTACATATAAATAAGAGGGAAAAAACACCATCAAATCACTCCCTGAAAACTACAGTTAAAAATATAATGAAACAGAAAAATGTAATATAATATAGTACTTGAAAACTTCAACTAGACTTCATGAATTAATTTAAAAAATAAATATCCAAGTGATAAGGTCACTTGGATTTCATTTCTTTAGCAAGATGAAAACTAAAGGCTGCAACACATCAATCTGTAATCTGCACAATATAAGCATAATATGTGTGATTAGATTTTGCCTCAGATGTCGTGTGCCGGACGATGGCCGACTAGCTAAGGAGCTGGCATTTGGTCCAGAGTCTGTGGGTGTGTCCCACTCTTGGCATGAATGTTTGTAGCCGTTTGGAATTGGCTTTAAGCTGTATGTCCCGGTCAAATTAGCCCTCATGTAGCAAAAAATGCTTGAACCACGTTAACCCCTTACCTGTGACATATCGCTCACTCCTTTCAAGAATGTCATCTCAAAAAATGTGATTTTCAGGAGAGTGATTTTAAAGTTTCAAAGTAGAATCAAATGTATTAAAAATCAATATTAATTCTGCTCTCTAGCGGCTAAATATTGAGCAGTGAGATATAATAATCTTAAAGGAATATACTACTCTTTTAGGGCTTTCTGAAGACAGGCATAGCTAAAAATCACTGATTTTTTAGATATGATGTTGTTGAAAGAAGTGAGCAATATATTTCAGAAAAATGTACCAAAAATGGGGAAAAAATTTTCCTGCTTCATTTTGTGCATTATAATGAAAAGGTTAGAAAATGGTTATTTTTTAAAAATTCTAAATTTTAAATGAAATAACTACTATCTTTAATTGTTTGACACACGTGAAAAATCAATAGATATTTTATTCAAAAATTTTCAATTGTAGCAAAATAAATCAAATGGCATGGTAATTTTAAAGCTAAATATTATAAACAAATGTTAAACAATACAACATAATTTTGAATATGTGAATTTCACAAATCCTTTACAGTATGATATACAGTGGTAGTCAAAATTGCAGATGCTTTTTGAAATTTTAATGTTTTTCAACTCTGAATGCTTAAAATGCTTATAAAAAAGCTTAACACTTTATGCAGTGCAATGATTTATATATCAAATGAAAGGAAATTCAATGCTAATTTCAATGCACTAATCGGAGGTCAAATATTTGCAACATGGGAAGTTATGCTACTTTTTTTAGTCAAAGAAAAAGAGATGTATGAGATAAAAAAATGCGGATAGTAGTAACAGCTACTACCAGACAACTGCAATTGTGGGTCTGAGGACCAATTATCAGCTGTCATTTATGAGCTGATAGCAAGGTCATGTTCAAAGGTGGGACAGGTCAGATTGGCTGTTTCATTTTGTAGAATAAAGTTGGTTACAGAAGTGCAATTACGGCTGGATGTTTATCTGTATTGTTTAGTGCTACTGACGGTGTAAAACATAAATAAAACAATGTTCAGAAAAAATGGTGACTGGTCACCCAGGAAGAGATCCAGGAATGTTGTGTTAGTGAAAATGGTCTTTCATATGCAGCAATTGTGAGAGAAGTTGGTAGGAAATGTGACATCAGGAGTACAAAAGTGTTGTTTACACTATCAGGAAACAATCTATATAAAACAAAGAAGGAAAAGGCCAGAATAAGTGCAAAACAACTGTTGATGATGAGAATAAAACAAATCTACCTCAGGGACAGATTGATGTCATCTGCAGCCAATTAGCAGTAAACTGAGTATAACTAGTGTTTTTGTCAGAGCAAGGATGGTACAGAGGTTGGCATAAAAGATAGGATTCCCCCTCAAAAAAAACCATTGCTGAATAAAAAGCAGCAGCAGAAATGAACAGTGGGCAAAAGAACATACTGCATAGACAGAGTGTCAGTAGAAACAAGCTATGCAGAGTGACGAAGCTCAGATATCGATATTTGGTAGTGATGGGAGAAAATATGTGAGATGTCACATCGGGGAAGACATACATCCAGATTGCATTAAAGGGACAACAAAGAATCCTACTAGTGTTATGATCTGAGCATGTATGTCAGCAAATGCTGTAGGTCACCTTCATATCATACATGGCACACTGTACAGCAGAAAGTACATTGATACCCTACTACCAAAACTTCTATATTCTATCAGGGATCTTTTTTTTCCAGATAATGCCCCATATTTTTACCTGATTCTGCTCTCTGCCACACTGCACGGATATACCAACAGTGGGTCACAGAGAATGACACACAGATGCTGGGATGCCCAGGAAACAGGCCAGACCTGAATCCCATAGAACATTTGTAATTCCATTTGAAAAAACTAGTACATGTGGGGGATCCATCCAATAAAAAAGAATTAATTGAGGCTATAACTGTCTCACAGCATCACATAATAAAGAAGGGAGAGCTCCAAACATTGGCTCAAAGCCATGTTGCTGTGCTGCTGTCTTGAAAAATAAAGGATACCAAATGAAATACTGAAAGGACAGTGACATCGTAAACAAGGATTTTAACCCTAACTGTTGTTTTCAATGTATAACTTCCCTTGTAATAGATATATTTGACCTCTGTATTTGTGTTGAATTCAGCATTAAATTATCACTCACTTGATATATGAATCATTGCTTTGCATGGAGTGTATCAGTTTTTATAAACATTCAAAGTTGAAAAACTTCCAAATTTCAAAAAGTGTCCACAATTTTAGCCACCACTGTATACGAAAACATGGCACTGCACACAAGCCTACATCATACTCTTTACAATAAACTTGTCATATTTTCTTTCCTTTTTTGTTTGTTTTAGAGCAGCACACAAAACAGTCTGGTTGGATTAGCAATTTAAGCAATGAATGAAAACTTAAATGGCGGTAACAAAAATGGAAGAAAACTACACTGAAGAGCAAAAAAAAAAAAAAACTGACACAGACGTGCATATGCAAATAACGGAGCTATACAACCAATCAGTGTAACACGATGTGGTCAGTAGTGCCTATGTAAGACAAGAGGTGTCTGGCAAAGCTGTTAGACTGCTTCTACAATGGCAGGTTATCCAGATTTATGTGACTTTTAACGTGGTCTTATAGTCAGCACATGAGAGATGGGACATAGTATCTCCGAGGTAGTGATGCAATTTGGATTTTCAAGCACAACCATTTCATGAGTGTACCATGAATATCAGGTATTCAGTAAAACAAATCTCCAACAGCGGTGCAGTTTTCATTGTCCACCTAAATCCCTAGACATTAACATTATTGAGCATATCTGGGATGACTTGCAACATGCTATTCAGAAGAGATCTCCATGCCCTCACACTCTTATGGATTTGTGACTGTCCTACAGGATTCATGGTGTGAATTGCCTCCAGAATTCACACCATGAATCCTGTAGGACAGGATTTCAGACATTAGTCGAGACCAAGCATGGTCTAGACCAGAGCTCCGCAACCTTTTATCTTCCACAGCACAACGTTTTTTTTGATAATTCCGAGGCACACCACAAGAAAAAGCTTGCAAATATATAAATTACAATAAATACGTAATTGAAAATGACAAACGATCATATTTAAAGGGCCTTGACCATGAACTGTAGCTCATTCTAATATAAAACATGCAAATATAAAGCGCACATTTATCAAAACAATCTCAAATATCTCATTAATAAATACCATAAATACGTATATGTTTTTATTAGATAAAAACACACACAACAAAATAGCTCTATGTATCAAGATAATTATAATCATTTAAGTTTTATATAAATCGTTTTGAACTGTACACCAACACAAGAACAAAAATATAAAATTATAGTTTACAAGTAAAAAAATTTTCTCTTTAAATTTTTATATTAAAATTTGTTTTTTGGTCTTCACTTAAGCCAAAAGTTAATTTAAATATAACTATTGTTATATTAAAACTTATGTATAACTATGTTAACTTTTCTGATATTGAAAATGCTATTAGTTCATTTAATGGTGATTCTTGGCAAAATATTGACAAATGGATTGATGACTGACAATATTACTGATTTATTTCAATTAAGTGATTTGCATAAATTATTGTTTGCTAAACGATCTTTAACTGGTAAAGCTAAATTATTCGTTCAAAGTGAAAATGGAATAAATTCTTGGATTAAACTTAAAGAACTGTTAATTTCTAAATTCGGTTCAACTTTTAACTCTGCTGAATCACACAATTTATCACGTGCACACATGAATCACATGATTTATTTGCTAAATCACATGATTTTTGGTATTTATTAATGAGATATTTGAGATTGTTTTGATAAATGTGCGCTTTATATTTGCATGTTTTATATTAGAATGAGCTACAGTTCATGGTCAAGGCCCTTTAAATATGATCGTTTGTAATTTTCAATTAGAACCAGCGTCGAAAAACTTTGTTCACATAAGTATGTCATAAAAAAAGGGATTAAAATTGCAATGGCCTTGTCAGAAATTTGTGGGTATTCTTTCTTAACTGAAATCCAGAAATTTGATGCTCAAGCATACATACAATGTATGGCTAACAACATGTTTTTGCTTTGTGTATAATTTCGACCCAGAAAAATTACATATTAACAAAAAGTTAGAGGAATATTTTACTTACAAAAATTTCTATTTAATGCAGTGGTTAATTTTTTTATTATCATAATCGATAAAATCACCGCGGCACAGTCAAGATCACCCTCGTGTGCCACGGCACAGCGGTTGCGGAGCACTGGTCTAGACCAATGGTTCTCAACCGGTAGTGTTTTTGTTGGGGTACACATAGTTAATGATACACAAAAAGGGGTACATGGGTTGATAAAGGTTGAGAACCCCTGGTCTAGACTAATGTCTGAAAGAATCCAGTATACTTTCAGACATTAGTCGAGACCATGCCACATTGTGTTGCAGCACTTCTGCATGCTCATGGGGGTCCTACACGATATTAGGCAGGTGTACCAGTTTTTTGGCTCTTCAGTGTATATGCTCTTATTCAATTGCAAATATGTTAATGTTTCACTTAAAAATATAAATTTTAATGAAAAATTAGAGCTCACTTAGTTTTTTTAAAAAGTAAAATTTTTCCATCAAATTGATTTTTATCTATTAATCCAGTAGGCACCTAAAATGTTCAGTGGGCAAAATAAGATTAAAAAATTATACTTCAAATAATGTACTTTTTTGCATCAAAGAAGGATTAATATTCTATAAAAATAGTACTGTTAGACATTGTGCTTTGCTATGTTTTAAGATGTATTATAATACGTAAAATATATTTTTTTTTTAAAGTTCTGTACAATGTGTATACAAGTTGCATCAGTGTTTACTCCTTATATATTAACAGTATGACATCATAACCAAATTTTCACAAAAAGAGTGTACTCCTCTTGTATCCTTGTTTGATTCTTATGGTATAAAATGTCCTTTTGGGGAATTAAAACTGACAGATATAAGATACAGTAAAACCTCATTTATCTGGATCAGATTTGTAAACTTATTTTATTTAATGTTCACATTAGGTAATAATTTTTAACCATGATAGCAAGAACATAACTATGAGTATGCCAAATATTCACTTTTTAGTTTGATTCAATGTACAGCTCCTGCATAGAATGTACAATAAATTATAGTAACCAAATGCTTTTTGTTGAGTTTAAGAAAGCTTTACTAGAGTGTCAAAGGGCATTGATGTGGATTGTGTCACCAGCTATTTGTGCTACAAACGAAATGGCAATTGATGATTTGGTGTAAGTGGCTGCAGTTGACCTTCTGTATATGGTTGGTTGGTTGGGGTTTTATGGCGCAAGGTCCAAAATAGGACATGCTGCGCCAAATACATGGTAAAACCCGAAAAAAGCGTGTCTATAAGTGAGCATTCTTAGATTCTAAACTAAAACCGATGATAAAAACATATACACATCACACAGCAATAAAAACAATCAAAATATTAAAAAACCCATATAAACACACAGATTAGAGTATAAAATTCCGTTGGTCCTTCTGTATATGTTACAAACAATGAGGTGCTGAGATGTTGATATGAAAGGCGTCGGTGGGTGGCTGAAAGACAATGATGGTGGCTACAGCACTATAACGGAAGAAATTGTAGCAGCATACACATCTACAGCAGACAGTGAGGAAGAAGATGACATGGACGAGGAGGGAATGATTACACCGCAACAGCAGATGACACATGCAGATGCTGCTCACCAGTTGACAAACATCATGGCGTACTTGGAGCATTAGCCCAACACCACTCCAGCTGAACTATTAATGATAAAGCATTTGCATGACCGTGCTTCATTTACACGCCATATGTGTTTGAAAAAGAAGACAGTGGACCAATTCTTTGTTACGTAATGATGTGAAAAGTTATTTTTTTTAAGTTCTTGTAAACAATACTATGTAATTTTGTTACAAAACAGTTTTTTATCATAATAAATGGCAAGTCTGCTCAGTTAAGGATTTTGTTTTGTTTTTTACCCAGATTATCTGGGTTGCCTATGGTTCCAGTTAGTCTGGATAAATGAGGTTCTACTGTAATTGTTATATTCCCAATAAGTCCCCCCCCCCCCAAAAAAAATAAATAATAAATAAAATAAATTTAAACCCATAATTTAAAAATTTCCCAATACAGTCAAGGGGTTAATCTGAATTAAAATGTCATTCTTGAAGAGGAAATATTAGCAGATGAAATTCCAAAGTGGAGTCTTAAATATGACAAATTATAAATAAGCTATTAAATAACTTCATGGGATTATAACATTTATTTATACAAAATTTAACTGAGCTTTATTCTGAAGAGAATTTTTTTCTCCATTGGAGACTTTTCAAAAAATTACCTTCTCCTCTCAAGTTGAGACTTTCATGCCATTTTATTTTCTTTCTGAATTTACATATTTTTATTTTCTCTCTGAAATTAGTGTAAAAAATTCAAATAAAAAACTAAAACAATTCAGTACTTTTTAAAAAATTAATTTATTTCAATGTACATATATTTTTATAAACATGTACTCATAGGCCAGATGTTCACTCCAACTAGTTAATCTACCAGTTTAATTTTAATAAAAACAAAGTGGACCAGGATATCAAAATATTTCTATATCTTAAGAAAACTGTTAAATCAAAGGAAAAAGTGTTTATATATAATTATGTACACATTAAAAATAGTATAGATAAATAACTGTAAATATAAATATTTGCACACAAGGTTAAAGACTTGTTTTACAGACTAATAATAATTGACAACATTCCTTTATCTGAATGCCTTAGGAAAAAAAAAAAGTGAGCAAAACTGAAAGGTTATCACATCTATGAAAGCAAGGTTAGCAAATCTTTCCTGTAAGAGGAAGATAATCAAGAAGAATTAAAAATTTTCTTACACATTTGTGAAAATGCAACTTGAAGCAATTTCAATTTACAATGCATTAAAAATCAAAATATAAATTATATGTTTTGAGGTGAAGGGGAGGGATTCATTCAGATATATATTATGAACATATACACACACTGATGATAAATAAAAAGGAAGGGGAGTATATAACAAGGAAGAAAAGCACATTTGCCCTTTCACAGTTCTTACAAAATGTATAACAAGTTACTAATAAATAGTAAAATAAAATTAGAGAAGTTATGTAGTTTTAATTTATCAGTGCATTGCCTTTTTTTACATGTTCAACGCAGAGTTAATTTTCCTTTACTTTCCATTAGGCAGTACATAAATACAGAATATTCAATAATTATTTTGTGAATAGTAAATAATGCATATTGATTTTGCATAGTCTGTATTTATGCACAGCCTAAATAGTAAATAAAAGAAAATCAGCTCAGCACTGAACATGAAAATATATGAACTATAAAAAAATTATTTTCAAAATTTGATACTGTCTGTTCATGGGGAATGATGCCACCTAAATGGAAAGATTAAGGGTTATTCCCAGAGGAACCATATATCAATGTGTTTAACAGTTTAGATCCAGAACATTCATCTTCATAAATTTTATTTTTTCTTATTAAATTAACTTTATAAAAATTTGAAAAATCACGTGATAAAGTTAAGAAAAGGAAAAAAAGCAACATATTAGTACATATTTATACATCTTTTTTTTTTTTTGGATACAACAGGGTTTTTTTTTCACCCAGGTTTGTCAAACATAACAGCACTTTACAGGTGGGTGAGTTAACCTTACATGTAATGGGAATTAAAAAGAAATTTTAAAGTATTGACTGTTTGTTTTTTATAAATTTGTACCCCTGCCTTTTTTTTTTTTTTTCAATCCTGTTTTAATTCTTGAAAGAGCTCCTGAAATAAGATATTATGACAATTATGGATATGAATGCAGAAAATATTAATTTCTTCTGGAAAAGCTTAACCCTGCAACCTAAACTTGCTCACGAACCATTCAAGACTGGCTGCACTGCAATGCAGGTCGACTGTCAGAATCATCATCCGAACTACTTGAATTACTGCTTTCTTCATTTCCACCTTCACTCCAAAGAACAGGTTGCTAAAAAATAAAAATACATAAACAACAAACTTACTGTCAAACATTCTGACAATAAAGCAAAATAAACTTCACCAAAATACAATCAGTAAAATTTTACAATAATGATATTCAAAACAAAATTTATTCTTTTAGAGTATACATAAAAAAATTCCCTTCACACTCCTTCATTTACAAAGCTTTTTGATTCTAGATGGAAAGAAATATCCCTTTCATTATGTCACCCCCTAGTGACACTATCTGTAATATGTTAGTCGAGCAGTAGCACTCACCGTCGAAACGTGCTCACTCCTTGTAAAAAATAAAATCTTAAAAATAGAGCACATTGCTTATGATTGCTCCTTTCAATCAAATTTCAACATAATTAAGTGGTCCGTGCTAGCCCTAATGTGAGATCAACTAGCTCTAGAATGGATAAAACAGTCAAAACTCTAAATAGGACATGTGGGTGAGTTAAAACGAAACTCGTGAAGATCGAAAAAATTTGTTTCTGAATTTACCAAGAAAGAAGAAAAGAAAAAAAAAGAGTTCAATAGAAATCTCTCAAAAATTGGAATCTCTCCTTGAGAACAAAGGTGATATTAAGAACTTATATGAGGAATTTTATGCTATATTTAGAAAATATTATTTTATCTATCAGATGAAGAAACCGAAACTAGCGAAGCTGCATTATGAGAACTGGAGGATCTGTGCAACAGTTTGGAGGTAAGCCTAAAATATCTTCCTACATCAGGAACTTTATCTAAAAATGCATTAAAAGAGGAAAAGAAATCATCATGTAATCCAAAACTACCAGACATTCCTCTGTCACAGTTTTTGGGCAGTTATGACAAGTGGCCATTATTTGAAAACCAATTTCATGATCTAGTTGCCACAAATGATTCTTTGACAGATATGCAAGAGCTTCATTATCTCTAATCATGTTTAAAAGGCGAAGTGAAAGCCATTCAAATGGTTGCTTAAACATTTACGTTGTTGTTCAAAACTTTAAAAGAGCGATATGAGAACAAAAAACTTATCGCTGACGCTCACATTAACTCTATTCTAAACATTGAAAAATTTCATAATGAATCTTCTAAAGAACTAAAAAAACTGATTGATGCTGCATTAAAGCATTTGTGAGGACTTAGATTTAAGTACTAACAAACTTTCTGAATTAATTCTGATCAATATCATCAGTTCAAAATTAGACAGAGAATCTAGGAAGGTGTTTGAAATGACTCAGGTGACAGGCGAACTACCTGACTAGGAAGAATTTGTGGACTTCCTAAATAAACGCTGCCAGGTATAAGAAAACATTCAGCATAATTACTATGTTCCCAAATCCAAACCAGACTCGCAATTTAAATCTAAAAGTTTAATTCTGGAAAGGGATCCAAAAATTTTGTGCTATATGTAAGGTAAAAGAAACCACGTAATCTACAAATGCTAAATATTTTATGATTTGGCAGTTAAGGAACAGATTAATGAAATTAGAAAAAGACAGCTATGTTTAAATTGCTTGGAACCCCATAAATTAAATCAGTGTTAAAGTCTTAAAAACTGTAAAATATGTAACAAGCACCATCATTCTCTAATTCACCAATGTGATTTAATGTCAAAACCCACTTTCGTAGAGGTGCCAGATGGCATTAGCAGTAATTCTACTAGTAGTATAAACAATTATCCCTGCGCAGAACTTCAGATTACACAAGCACTATTGTTCCCCCTCTAAATAAAGTTGCAGGTGCTGCGGAATCATCAAACTGCTTCTCATCTCTAATCGACAGCAATAAATTTCTGCTTCTTCAAACAGCCTTAGTTTAAATTCAAAATTTAAGTGGAATATCTAAACCACTAAGTGCATTACTAGATTCTGGCAGCCAATCTTGCTTCATAACAACTGAGTGCGTGGATTTATTGGGTTTAAAAAAGAAAAAAAGTTAATGTGCCTATCTCAGGGTTGAATGATTCATCCTTAACAGTAAAAAATAAGATGTCTACTGTAATGTCTAACACTAGCAGATATTTTAAAAGGAATATAGAATTAGTTGTAGTGAATAAGATTACCAACTTGACACCTTCTAAACCTCTTGAGATATCAAAAATTAAATTCCCATGTAAGATAAAATATGCTGACCCACATTTTTCATCTCTAAATAAAATTGACTTGTTGATAAGTTCAGAGTTCTTCTATGAACTTATAGGAGCTAATAAGATAAAATTAAATAATGAGAACATTATTCTTCAAAAGTCTATGTAAAGATGGCGTACAAAGGGAACAATAGGATTAGCTAGAGAAACTGAGCCTGTTAATACCCTTCACTGCTATCATGCCTCAGAGGAGATGCCAGAAATCAGTCTGAAGAAGTTCTGGGATCTTGGAACTATTGGCATTCCAGACGAGTCTAATCATGATGAAACTGACAAGAGTTTAGAAATTTATGATAAAAGTACCATTTTCAAAGATGGACGATGTGAAGTAGAGCTGCCATGGAAAAAAGACTTTAAGATGTTAAATGGTAACTTCTCTGTAGCTAAGCAGCGACTACAAAGTTTGATACATAGCCAAAATTGACAGATATATTTACAATACAAGGACATTATTAGAGATTATTTTTTTTTAAATGAAATAATTGAATGGGTTAAAAACTCAACAGAACCCACAAACCAAGCATTATATTACATGCCTCATCAAGCAGTATGCAAACAAGATGGTCTGACAACGAAGCTCAGAATTGTGTTTGATGCCAATGCATACAAGTCATTTATCACTGAACGATTGTTTATATACAGGTCCTAATTTAAATCCTAATCTCCTGGAATTACTGACAAATTTTAGATTACATTAAGTTGCCTTTACATCAGATGTGGAGAAAGCATTTCTTCAGATATCTTTAGCTGAGAAACATCGAGATGCAGTTTGATTTCTTTGGATAAATGATAATCACTTTCATGAAGGTAAATTTAGTGTGGAAACATACAGATTTTGACATGTACTATTTGGTGTAAATGCAAGTCCTTTTCTACTGTCAGTGACCATAAAGAAACATGTAGAAAATTTTCAAAATGAATTCCCAATCACTGGAAGGGATACTGTTGACGAAGCCTTTCAGGTATCTTACAAGGTGAAGAAGATCATGTTGTGTGCTGGAATGCAGCTGAGAAAGTGGTTGACGAATGATCGAGTTTTGATGAAAAAATAAAAGAATAGTACTCATCTGATTGAAGATTCAGGTAATTCAAAATCAAACATCATCAAAGTATTAGGACTAAGTTAGGATACTGATGAAGATACTCTCACTGTAGTCATAGAGGGGTTAATGGATTTTGTACACACCCAAAAGAACATAAAATGTTTCCTGTTACAAGCAGCTAAGAAAATTTTTTATCCTCTAGGCCTAATTCAACTAACTATTCAAAAGCCTTTTTAAAGAGCTATGGGTTAGAAAAGTATCATGGGATGAGGAGCTTCCTTCTGGTGTCAAAAATCAGTGGGAACAATGTGTTCTGAACATTTTCAACTTACTGAGCTAAAATTCCCAAGACTGTGATTGAATGATCCTGATTCTGAAATAGAATTACATTGCTTCAGTGATACCGGTAAAAAGGCCTATGGAGCAGCTATTTACTTATGCTTCATAAATAAAGACTACATTGATGTGAAACTAGTCGCACCCAAGAGTAGAGTTGCACCCTTAAAAAAAATTATGCTTCTGAGGATGGAGCTTCTCCTGCGTACTACTTCCTGCAAGTTTAGACAAAAAAGTTAAAATTGTTAATTTAAAGAAAGAAACTAAAGTGTTCTTCTACACTAATTCAAAGATTACATTGTACTGGATAAAAGATTCCAGCAAACAGTGTAAATCTTTCGTAAGCAATCATGTGTCCGAAATCCAGATTTTAACAGATCCATCAGTATGGATGCACTGTCCAGGTATAGACAATCCTTCTGACTTGGTGACAAGAGGAATTAGTGCCCAATCTCCTACCAAAAGTGCATTATGGTCGAACAGTCCCTATCTTTCGAGCCAAGAAGTGAACCCTGCAAATGATGTGGACCTAACTTTGCCCAAACAACAATATACCAAGGAACTTTGAAAAAACAGTGACTCTAACTGTTAATGACTCTAAAATATCATTAATTTCTTCTAAAGACAAACCTTTTTATTACAGCATTTTAAATATTAGTAATAATTATATGATGAGTTATATTAGTAATAATTATAATACTCAATAATAATGGAGTTATTCATGTCGAAGGTAGACTTCAAAATTCCAAATTATCCTATGATAAGAAACATCTGATGATTATTTCAAAAAATCATAAATTAACCAAGTTGATATTTACATATTTCCATAAAAGATTTTTTCATGTAGGATCCCAAACTTTGATTCATTTTATTAGAATATGATTTTGGCCTATTCAAGGTAACTCTTTAGCAAAGAAGGTTGTACGCAATTGTATGCAATGTTTTAAACACAATTCAGTTATCAGTGAACAATTAACGGGTAATTTACCGTCAGTTAGGATACAACCAAGTCCACTAACACTGGTGTTGACTTTATGGGACCCTTTGAAGTAAAATGTAAGGGAAAGCACAAAGGAAATTACTCCAAAATATGTGTGCCAATATTTATATGTTAAACCACAAAGGCCATTCTTCTTGAAATTGTAATGACTTTAACAACAGATGCATTCATCGCAGCTTTAAAAGGTTTTTTGCCAGAAGAGGCAAAAGCTCTTATATTTTCAGACAACGCAACTAACTTCTGGGGAATTCAAACAGAGTTGAATAGACTTCGAAAAATGGTATGCAATCCTGATGAAAAGGTTTTTGTATTAATATACTCATACATCACTGGTAAACTTAATGGCCTTAATGGTAAACTTTGTGTTTCAAATTTTGTGATTATTCTAATGTAACTCCATTCTTTCCTATTTAAATTTCCATTTCAATGGGGGAGCATGGAAAGAAATATCCCATTCATTATGTCACCCCCTAGTGACAATTTCTGTAATATGTTAATCGAGCAGCGGCACTTGCTGGCAAAACATGTGCTCACTCCTTGTGAAAATAAAATAAATTAAAAATAAGAGTCCATTGCTTATGATTGATACTTTCAATCAAATTTTTAACATATATATATATTTTAATACATAGATTTATATACATGTGTCAGGGCACCCCTATTATCACATCTGCATTTAAAAAAAATCTCAATAAGAAAAACTACTGTGTAAATTATGCCTAAGACAGAAGGTATACATAAACCATACTATGAGGCCAATAATAATGAGTTAAAATTTTTCCATCTCCAAAAGCATGAAAACAAAGGAAACACTAATTTATGAAAATTAACAGTGTTCATAAGCAAGGCTGATACAAGAAAGATTAAAAAATAGGAACTTTAGTACCCTATTATGTTGAAAATAGTTGCAAAACATTAGTATTTTAGTTAATTCTTTTTTTTTTTTTTTTTTTAACAAAATAATTTCTCAGATATAACTTACTTAACATATACAAGATAAAAAGTCCACAGAACCTGTATGTCTTTGTTCTTTAGCTATAGCTTAAATGAATATTGTAATAAAAGCATTAGAATATTTTATGTTACAGAGAAGAAAGAAAAGTGCCATATATTAAAAGAAAAATTTACAATGTGGAACTTTAACATGTAAGTCATATACTAGAATCAACTAAAAAATTCACTAACTTAAAAGTAATACACGAAAAAGCTTTACTTACAACCCTTTGTAATATGTAATACAAAAATATATTTTTGAGTTAAAATACTTTTATAAAAATTACCAAGTTATCACAGATACTAACAACAGAAACCAGCATTTGTAAATAAAGCCACTGTTTTGCAAAAAAAGTCAAAATTAAAACTATGGCAGATTTTTTTTCTTTTTTTTAAATCACTCTATTGCTCTCTAGTTCTTTACATCTTAAGGATTAAAAAAATACACTACAAACTAAAACTACTTATTATAATCCTGATAGAAAATTTTTCATTTTTCACTTTCATTTATTCACAATACACATCAGAAACATAGACAAGAAAGGGGGCTCAGACACTCCAAAATTTATATTCATCATATAATATTTGATGCAAAATCATGTTTTTATTAAGATTTTTCAATCTTCAAAAAGTTTGTTTTTATACTGTCCTTTTGTTGGCAACCTTAGTTGGCAAATGTAGTCTTAAGTTTCCTTTGGCAGCCTTACACAGGAGACAAATAGTAATATGCATAAAATCATATAAATATATCGAGAATGTATCAGGTTATATATATATGTTTTGCAGCAGCTTATTTTCTGTGTTTGGAAATCATGGGAGAGTGTAGTGAACAACCCTGCTACTAGAATAAAACATGCTATAAAGTATACATTCATATACTTTGTAAAGTGTATATTTACACTTGAATGAACTGCATAGTTCTATAAATGATGCAGTGAAAGGCAAAGTGGTGTAGGCCAGTAAAGTCAAGTGGTGTAAGTCCAAAGCATTTTACTGCAAAAACTACAAAAAATTCCACTATAAATTGAACAAATTATAATTCATAATAATTATTATAATATTGCAAATAATAATTATTTGCAATTCCACTATAAATTGAACATGGAGATTACATATTTGCCTTCAAATAAAAAAAGTTGAAAATGTGACTTACATCTCTTTGCCTTTCACCGCCTCAAATATTAAGTGTGTCATTTGAGAGTGTCCAAAAAGAAAGATGAACCCAAGGTTCATCACTTGTCATGGAATATGCTAAAAAAGATAGTTTTAATACAAGCAAAAGTTTATTTCATTTCTATCATTAATACTAGATTTTGATAGAAGAAATATCTGAACACTTTAATAACAAAGTGTGTAATATATAACAAAATGTCAATGTACAACACTTAATAAATCACTAAAAATATCAGCTTGTTCAGAGGATATCCTTAATATACAGTTTTCTTTATGATAGGAAATATATTAAATATCATTAAATTTCTAGGCACAGAAACATTTGCCTCCTATATGAACAGAGAAAAAAAAATTCCTTAATTTTTAACTTAAAAGATAATCACATAAATATCATTTACACTCCCAAAATTCTACCTTAACAACTTTGTTAAGTTCATAAAAGTCGAAATACAGAAAATTTTTACCCTTTGACGAAAACGAGCGCTAGAAAGATGCTGCATCAAAAACAAAATTGATTGATCAACAAATGCATCAGAACATTCACGTAAACTGTCTTCCTCTTGTTCTCTAATATTAGAAATCACATGCTGGAAAAAAAAAAAGAATGATAAATAGTATATTTCTATTATGTACTGGGAAGGGGGGAGAAAGCATGTAGAAAAATATTTTAAATTCCAAAATGCTATTTTTTACAAGATATAAGTTTCATTATCTGGATTAAAACTTAAATTACACAAATAAAAAATAAATTACAAAGTACATGCAGCCAGTATTTTTTTCCTTTTAATTTTTATTCTTATAAGATAATGTCATAAAAATGAGTATCAACAATAGATAAGATAATCTGATTCATCAAATCAACTAGAGTAAAATAAATGTATAAATGAAATGGAAATTGTAATTTTGCCCATGAAATATAAATGACTTACTCTTCGTAATCCACTCAAATCAGGTTCATTTTCACAAGATGGGACCCAAATTTTAATGTCATCATCTAGCCCACTAGTAGCTAAAACTGGCATGTTAGGATGAGGTTCAATGCAATTCACCTATAAGATACAAATTCCAAAAACTTACACATACAAACATATCAAGTACTTTTTCTGAAAATAAGCATACACTGCCGTTCATAGGTCTTATTACAAGTACTAAGGTATTCAAAATGACAAATCTAGCTACTCTTGGCAGATTAACCTTAGTCTTTTATTTAAATTTGAATATTATACTTATTCATGTTTTAAATAACAAATATTCTAGAACTAGCTGAAAACCTGTACTTCACTTTGGAGTACATTCAATTTAAATACAACAATCAATGTATGCAATTAATGCCAAATAATACATATATATATATATTTATAATAAATACAACGATCAATGTATGCAATTGATGTTAAAAAAAAAAAAAAACGAAAAAATATATTTATCAAAAATTATAACGGATATTTTTATAGACAAAATAATGTAGAAGAAAATATTCAAATTAAATCTAATAGGACATACTAAAGAATATAGTACAGTCTGAAGAACATTTCTTTTACTATATTTTAATATTTTTTTGGATAATATCAAATCGTCGGCTGCATTAGCAAGATTTTTTTTTTTTTTTTTGGTCTATTTCGTTGTTATGCATGTGACACAAAATCAGTTTAAAGTATCATTAAAAGAAAAGAAACCACGTGATCAGCATTTAATAAATTAAATTCTAAAAATTAATCTTTAAAAATTCACCAAAAATCAGAAAATGGAGGTAAAGATTCGAAAAAGATTTCATCTTAAAGGAATTTTTATGATCTTTCATGTGATATAAATTTTATAACCCTCGAATTATTTTAAATGCAAACTTTAAAGAATGTTACAAAAACAGCTTAAAAATTTAATTTGAAAAAATCTAAGAATTTTTCAAAAATCTCTCTTAGTGCACCCCTACACTATAAGAAGAATCGCCATGCAAAATTTCAGCCGTTTAGGTCCAGCAGTTTGGTCTGTGCATTATATGTGAGTCAGTTACAGAACTGTTTTATATATATAGATAACATAATTAAATACTCTGCTTAAACTAATAAAATAAATTATTTTCAAGAACAAGTTCAATATGTGCTTGCACACTGTTTGTTCACAATACGTGTAACTAGCAGTTCTTAAGAAAACAAAAATTGTTCCAAACCATGCAAGCATAGTAAAGTTCAATACAAAATGACATTCTAAATAGATATTCAGTTCAACCAAATTTTACTCAGCAGTGTTAGACTAATATATATACCAGCTGTACACAAGATAAAATAACTTACCACACCCACTTCATCACCATACATGTATTTCACAATGTGTTCAGACTCTTTATCCCAAAAAAAGATGTATCCACAATCACTTCCACTGACAATATATTCACTTTTAGATCCAAAAAAGTTCACTCCCTTGACTATAAAGGAAAACAAAATCTGTGAGTCAGCCACATATATTACTGCATATTTCAATAAAATTGAAAATGAAACTACATAATTTATAACATGAACAGTTTATAACATAATTTATAACATGAAAAAAAGGCATTTTTAAAATAATACCAGTTAAATATAAAAAGGGAAAGTGATAAAATACATTTTAATAGATTTTATTACACTGTATATTTTAACTAAATTTGCTTTATATATTAGCTTTGTAATAAGATTATCATTTTCTATTCTAGTTCTTAATGGTCTCAATATTAAAACTTCACTCTAAGATATTACATTTCTAAATGCTAAACTGTTAAGAAAACACAAATAATGTAAATAATTCAACACGAAATAATATGTATAAAGAGGGCATAGACAGCTGAACAAATTAATAGAAAACCTACCCTAGCGTTGAAAAATTTTAACTTTTCAATAAAAGATTGTGTAGTTGCATCAAATCCTCATACTGAAAACAGACAAATATAACTAAGAGTAAATAATTCAACAAAGCAAGATAATTATTAGCATGAGGAATGCAGACCGAAATCACGCACTTAGGGCTCTGCAAGATTCTGTAGAAGTAAAGGAACTAAACCATACAACGAGGCAACTGATTTGTCTCTTCATCAAGAAGCCTAACCAAATCAGTTACCTCAGGGGGGAACTTTCTGAATAGGATGCAGGTCTAACCAAAAGACATCCCAAGTCCTCGAGATCCCTAATGAAACAGATAGCCAAATCAAATGAAAATAAACAGACATCCTGCACTTAGGGCTCAACGCACCATAAATGCAAGTATACATACAATCCTAAAAGAACACAAATGAAAAGACAGAAATGCAAAAGGCACACTCACCCTATTCCAATGAGTAAAGGTTATAGCTAAATAGCAGCCATTTTTATAACCCTAAGAGTATGTAACTGTAGCAAGACCAGAGTGCCACATCCCATTGAAGTTTTTTAAGCCACAAAAATTTTTAAAAAGTGTTAAACCAGAAAACCCTATCTTAAATGTCCTTAAAATAAACCCGAGAAAAATTATGCATAATCCAGAGATTAAAAGACAGGAAATCACAATACTTCCACAATAATGATAACTATCCTTAGTTTGTTAAAATAAAATATATTAATTTTAAAAAAACTGATGTAAACTCTCTCTTCATTGTATATCTATTTATAAGTAATATGATGTTATTCTTTTGCAATCCATAAAGTACGTAATATTGAGAGTACTTGGCATGTTAGCCCTGGATATCTCAATGAAACTGATAACACATTACAGAATTCAATTAGATCAGGGACCATACATTCCTTTACACAGTCCTTGTATGCAACAAATTAGAGTCTAATTGATGGGTTGTTCCTCTAGGAAACGTTTATGAAATGTTACATCATCAGTATACAACTAGACCATTTGATTAAGATCAAGAACTCAAAAGCCATCATGAAGTTCAAATGAAGATGGAAAAATTAAGTCACTGCATTTGAAATAGATACTCAAAAAAATAAGCATATCATTTCCAACTTTAATATGCTTTCATGAAACTCTCTTTTAACAGAAATAAATTACACACACAATAACTGTCCTCCCATTCTAGGTGTAATTAGAATTTCAGAGTACTTTGGTAAGATTTTGAATACGCTTAATCTTTTCCTCCTCATTTAACTTTAATAATAACTGTTATTTCCACACAAAATTTTAAATAAACTGCCATTTACTTCTCAATTATGATATACAGTTGGATGATTCCAATACATATTTCTCTACCTATTGAAATAACCTATTCTCTACCATTGGATAAATTCAGTATTTTTTTTTTTTTTGGTAAAATTTTTTCAAACTATGTTTAACACCTTAATGTATTTATTTTACAAAGAGATTAGTCAGTTTAGAAATGCCATCTTTTGGTGTACTCAGACCTGCCAACCTTAGTAAGAGAAAAATCCTGCAATGTTCTACTGTGCATAAAATAATGGACATAACACAAAACAGTATAGTAAAAAATTATAATGTATACTTAATTATAGTTTATAGGATCTCTAGGGCCTTGACAGAGATGTCTAGGGCCTTTGACAGAGTTTGGCGTCAATTATTGATCACCAAACTTCATGATTTATTTGGCATTAAGGGTAGAGCCCTTCCCTGGATTTCAGACTTTCTTTGGAACAGATCCATTCGAGTAAAATACAATAACTCTTTGTCCGATCCTTTCGGCCTTAAACAGGGCGTTCCGCAGGGTTCTGTTTTAAGTCCCGTCCTGTTTTCTCTTTACCTTGCTGGCATTGAAAGAGAGATTTCTAAATATTGTAATGTGGGAATCTTTGCCGATGATATCATAATCTGGCACTCTAGCTCTGACATTAGTGCAATTGAGCTTAATCTCAGCTGTGCTGTGGGAGAGGCTCATCATTTCGCAGAGCATCATAAACTGACTTTTAATGCTTCAAAATCCTCGGTGACTTTCTTTACTACTAACAAACACCTCTACAATTACCAGCCTTTCATCTTTATGAACGGAACTCAATTAAACTATATTAAAAATGCTAAATACCTGGGTTACATCTTGGACCAGGAAATCACAAGCAATAAACACATTGAAGGCCAGGTGGTCAAGGGCAGAAAAAGACTCAATATACTTAAATTTATCTCTGGTCGTGACTGGGGAGCAGAAGCTAGCACCCTTCGAACTACCTACATTTCTCTTGTTAGGCCAATACTGGAGTATGGTTTTCCCATCTATTCTTGTGCTTCCAATACCAATCTGAATAAACTTGAAAGGGTACAGTTGAGCGCTGCTAGAATCATTACAGGACTTCGACACAGTTGTCCAAATGACATTGTGCTCTATGAAAGCAATTTACCTCCTCTTTCGTTGAGAAGAACTTATCGCCTCTCAAAATATTATAACAAGCTTTACAGTTACAATGATCAGCATAGAACTTCTGCATACCTTCATGCTTGGATTGACAACCAGCGTTTGAGGAAGCATAGCCCCTTTTCCTTTGCAAAAATGCTGGGTCTGCCTTCTGCTAATGTGGAGCCCCACTCTTTAAAACATCTGGGCGTCGGTTTGAAACTTGATGGGATCCATTTCCATGAGGGTCTCTTAACTAGTGTTATTAAAAACTCTGAGATTCCGGCCCTCATCAGACAATTAGCTCTTGAGACTATCCATGGAATCCCTCAATCTTCTTTGAAGATATATACCGATGGCAGCAGGGGTGATGGGGGAATTTCTGGTAGTGGAGTGCACATACCAACTCCTACCGGTGCTGTGGAATTTAAAATTAAAAACCCAGATTTCTGTTCGGTATTTAGATCTGAGCTTATTGCTATCAGGAAAGGCTTGCAGTATGCGTGTCAAGTTGAGGATCAATTTCACGATGTCTGGATTTTAACTGACAGCCGTGCTTCAATTCAGCACCTCTCTAATTGGACTATTATTGGGGACCAGACTAGCCTGGACATCTTAGATCTTCTTGACCAGCTTTCATCTGGATACACTATTCATTTCCAGTGGATCCCTTCCCATGTTGGGATCGACGGTAATGAAAGGGCCGACTTTTTAGCCAGGACTGCGGCTGAGGAGTACGTGAGTCCTTGTGAGGCTTTTACTTTTAGAGAGATTTACTCCCTCATGAAGATCAAACAAAACCATCTTTGGAGAACTCCTCCTTGCCACCCATGGTACTTTGGAAGAAGTCCAGGTGGGTCTTTTCAGATCAAGCCCAGAAAGTACCAAACGGCCTTCTCGCGCTTCATGAGTGGTCATATAAAAGCACTCACTTTTCGGCAGGGACAGAAGATCTTCCCGGAGTGCCACTGGTGCTCTGCCGACATGGCCTCCCCTGCCCATATTTTAAATTGTTTGGGTTTTACTAAGGACGAGGTCCTTCTGGACCCTCTACTGATTTTAGACTTTTTGGAAATTTTTGGTGTTATGGAGATTGTCTAGCCTTGCTAGACAATCTGGGATTAGTTAAAAAAGGATCTCTTTAATAATATTACATATTCAAAATATTTTCTTACTATTCAGCTCATCTTGAAATTATTAAACACGTTATATATTTGAAATTTACAATCATACATTTTGATGGACATCATATTTACACTAACAGGGAACCCGGCAGTCTATATTTTGAGTACTTCTATTTCTTTATAATGTTTGTTTTAATCAATTACAAAAAAATCCTGGAATTTTTGTAGCATTTACTGTAGCTGATTTTGCTCTTTTTAAAAATTCATTGTCAAATTGTTCTTCATAACAGTTGTAGATTCCGGTCGGAATCCGGTAATAATAGTGCCCCTTCCAGAAACCCGGAAGATGCATTAAAAATCTGGCATTGCCGGGGTGAATCTGGAAAGTTGGCAGGTCTGTGCACTGATGCTGATAAAGAAACAATTATAACTATACACTTCAAATTTTTTTGTACTTTAAATTTTAGGCAATTACCAATTTTGTCTTCATTTAATTAAATATTAATTAAAATGCAAGCTTACTTGTTTGACAATTCCTATGTCCTCTATATCGATGTAAATACTTTGCACTGTCAGTTTCATTTGAACTAAACAAATAGATGTCTTCATTATATGATGCCAAAATTTCTGAAAAGAGAAATAAAATTTAATATGCACGTAAAACCCAAGTAACGTAAATTCAAGAAATTAGAATGTATTTATATAAACCTTGTCCATTATAGTTATAAACAGCTGAAGTAACATTTGCTCTAACTTCTCGATTAACCTAAAAGATAATTGAACATCAACTAATTTCACAATAAGAGAAAAAAAAAGAACAATGAACTCATGCAAGATTATTTAAATAGCAATTTTCTTTAATCAGATCTTAAATTAAGGGAGGAATGAAATAATTAAAATAAGAAAAAGAAGAATGATAACAGAATTTAATACATTAAGGTAGGTGAGAAGAGTTTAATATTGCAACATTCATATACAAATCTTATAGAAATAAAACTATTACAATATCAGTTAAGAATATGAAAATTTGACATTACGCGAAGAAATCCCAGTGTATTACACATTACGGAGTGTGAACTTATGAAAATATCCAAAAATTGTTTTTAGTCTAAGGAATTTAATTTTGAAATAGTTAACTACTTCTTCAAAACTTAAATGTGGTTAATATTGTCAGTCCCTCATAAGACTGGTAAGAGAGCTTTATTGAGTAAATGTATAATTACGTTTAGTGAATGTATAATTAAGTTTTCTATTAACTTGAATGGGAAATGGAATGCACAGTTTCCAAAATCCAATTTACCACTTGCAAATAAATTGGATTTTAAAATTAGTAGTTGCCCTACATGTGTATCATGCCCGAATGTAATCATATATAAAAATACTGAAATTTTATTAACATTACACAATTCCTTTTTTGGGGGGGAAAAAACTAATTCATAGTAATGAAAGAATCACATGAAACCACAAAAGCGAAAACAACTGAAAATCTTAATCCTTTCATAAAAATTTCAATAGCAACAATTAATTTTCTGCATAATTTAAGATATTTGTGCATTTTTAATCAAATCTGTTTACTCACCAGGCTTTCAAACTCAAGTGTTACTTTATGCTAAAATCCAATAACACATACTTTTAAAATTTGAATTTACGAAACCTTCATTTAACAATGATAAATAACATTGCATCTTTCTAATTTTCTCACTAAACTTTCAAAACGAATGATGAAATTGCAAATCATACCAGTTTCTGCTCAAATATAAATCAATTGTACTTTTTAATAAAAATTAAATATAAATATTGATCAAAATTTATATATTGAGGAAATTACTTGTAAGAAGTTCAATGTATTGTTATCGATTCATGTTGTTCTCACAAACAATGAAACATTTTAACAAAAAGTTATAAAAAAATTTTTGATTAATGTCTAAATTCTTTTAATCTTTATTTTTTTATAAAATTCAAGACACACAACATTGTTATGTTGATTATTTTTATCATAAAAAAATTCTTATTCAATTTAAACTAATCAGTCTCACCAGATGTGATGGGCAAAATTTTTTCACACATGCACCTTCTTCTGTAGAATATCGTGTATCATAGACTCTGTAAAATATCAATGTATGCTTGTTATGGTATATATATTAAAGAAACATAAAAATATGAATTGTAAAAATTATAATAAAGGCCCAATTTCCAATGAAGACCATTTTTAGATTTTCTAATATATTTTTCTTACATTACTAAGAAAACACACAAATGTTCTTAAAGCAAAAATAAAGGAAGTAAATTTTGGCATGGAAAATATTAATTTGATTTTTTAATTGAGACAATAAAATAAGATAATATAAGGAACTTTTTCCAAGTTATTATTCAACACGTTCAGGTAATTGGATTTCTGAGGTACCAAAAGAATCATGTTGACAATGTCATGATCATTAATTAATTATACTTTAAGATCACCTAGTAACTTCAAAGAATCGAGCACATTAAATATAATTAATGAAAGATTCATCAAAACCAAATACAGTACAACCTCCCAAATCCGGAATCGTTCAGGACACGGCAATTCCGGATTTGGGAGGTTTTTAAATAACACTACAAAACTTTAGAAAAAAAATACGCACACTTAAAATATCATGTAAAATGGTATAATTATTAAATAAACCTGAATACAGAACATAATTACATTATAATTTAAACATTTCAGTCAATAATGTCTATTGCTTTAGTTTCAACTTATTAGAAATTATTTTTTCTCGAATCCTATATACTGCCATAATTTCATGTTCCGAGATAAAATTCCGCTGTTCTAAGCCTAATAATGTTTTAGCTAATGATTTTATCAGGTCTTCTGTTGACATTCTTTTCGGGGTATTCTGAATCACTTTCACGATCGCTGTCATCATAACCTTTGTTATTTACCCCACTATCAATAATTTCAGAATCACTCAGAGAATCGACGATCGACACATTTTCGTCGATGTCTAAAACCTCCTGTATGTGCGATTTATCCAAGTTAATGTTGCCTTTATTTGCACATTCTACTAATTCTGCAATTTCAACTTCTTTCCCAGACAATTGAAAGCCTTCAAAATCACTGCTGTCACTTCCTTGAAAGAAAAGATTTTTTTTTAACCAATCATTTTGGTAGTGACATGCATCGGCAAAATGGAAAAGTAAAATTGGCCATTTATTAAAATGTTCCTGACTTGGAGGGTTTCCGGATTTGGGAGGTTATACTGTATTTATTAATAAAATTTTCAAGGATTGCTACTAAGCCCTCAAACCTTTAATAAACTTATAATTACACATAATAAAATCATAATAAAATAATTTTTTCTAAAAATGTGTCCCTACAGAAGAACCACATTCAACGTGCCCCCCCCCCCCCCCCCAACCAAAAAAAAGAGAGAAAGAAAAAAAGGGTACAAGCATAACTTAAATGTATCAAAGCAGGTTAAACTAAAATTTATGATTTCAGAAGATTCTTTGCCTTGTGAAAAATGCTTTGAAAATAAACTAGAAGGAAAAATTTCAATCATGTACTTCCATAATAATTTATCAATACACAAGGAAATATACAATATTAGCTGGCAGAATGCACATGAATCCAGAAATCATACGCTTTTAGAGTGCTGCTAATGTTCCTGTTTGAAAAATTATCATTAAGCTTTTTTCATCATTAGAACAAGGATTTATCCCCTAAACATGGTCAAAATGAAGTTTTTCTGTCATACACTGGAGAAAGAGATAATTTCACAAATCTGAATTTTCCAAAAATCCAGGAATCACACTAGTATAGAGTTTGTCTGCAGCAATGTTTTATGATCTCCTCTTTATCAAGAATGAATATTACACAGGTAGGTGTGAGAGTGTTTTTGTTTTTTACTGAATATTCATACAACACTTATACTCAGAAGGTTAACTGAGAAAAGCAAAACAAAGTTATCTAGCCTTTAGAATATGTAGGCAAAAAGACTCCCCTTCCCTCCCCTTAAATCATCATTCAACTAAAGAGAAAAGTTTCTTTTTGTGATGCTGGCTTAGACAAACTACCATTCTCAGCAACAACATTACCCTACCCTTTTTAAAGACAAAGTAAAACCTTAGGTGCTCTTTTTGGTAAACACCCTGCCCTCAATTAGGTCTAGAGTGAGAAAAATGTTAAATAATTCTGTACACCAAAATAAACTATATGTTAATATAGATTATTAAAAATCAAGCAACTATGGGATGCATAGTGCTTTTTCAACATAATTTTGCTATACCAGAAACTAAAAATTTCCCAAAGGTTTTTCTTAAATTCCTTTGATTCCATTTCCATAATTATTAAAAACACTTTATAACAAAATATTTCCTTTTTCAGTTTTAGTTATATGATCTGGATCTACTATTTTCCCTTACACAAAAAATATCTGATTAACAAAATTTATTTTTCAATTGAGACTTTTGCTTTCAGAACATTCCTACTTTCTCCAAGCAAATTCTTCATAAATTTTTTTTAATACAAATTTTTTTCTGTTAACTTCTGTTTATAAGTATCTTTTCATGCACAGAAAGCTAATCTACATAACAGATGAAACGCTTTTACAAAAGATTACATTTTTATACCTATGAAAAATATAAAAATTTAACAATAAATATATTCTTATCACAATAAATTCATAACTTTGAACAATTTAATTATATTTACTTCACATATGGACTTCTGCCTCCAACTAGATATTCATGTGGTTTATGAGGATTACAAGCAAGTGAATACAGAGGAACTTTTTTTCCATTTTCAAGTGATGTTATCAACCTATAAGTAAATACAGAAAAAATTACAAGTACAGAGCACTCATATAATGTTTGTGTGTGTATACACACACACACACACAAAGGGGAACCTTACTGTTGACCAATAAACAGTAATAAACATTTAAAATATTATAGTTTTTCAATCTATATCACAATGAGAGATGCTTTTTAAAATTTAAATTCTGATTAGAAATAAAGCATAAATATGAAAATTTAGAAAATACCTAAAAGATATCAATTTACTGAAAAAAAAAGTTGACACCAAAATTTACACAATTTTCTCAAAGTGTACTCTTAAAAATAACATGTGTATAAAATCTGTAAATAATAATTTTTAAATTAAAATTTTTTATAAAGCTTCTAGGAACAATTTTCTATTGTTTTACTTGGACAAAATATATTATATTTAGGAAATCTAATCAATAGACAGATTTTAAATCTACCTAGAAGAAGAAAGACGATATCTTAATGACAAAACAGAACACAATTGGGGGGGGGGGGGGAGCTTTTAAAAACCAGATTAGAGAAAAAGTTTTTGTAACCTACAGAGTGTCAAAATCTGATTTTTGAACACTAACACCTCAAAGGTGCTTGTAGCAATTCAGAACTGGCCTTACAGTTTATGTTTCAGTCTGTTCACTCTTTATACCACAAAATGGCTAAAAAAAACTTCAAAAATCAATCAGTCATCAATCACATGACTATAAAATCTCATAAAGATGAAAAGAAATTGCAAAACTTCAAAAGAAATATCTGAGAGGGTTGCTTAAAATATAATATTAATATAAGACATTAATAGACAAGATAAAGAAAAATCAGTTTCCACAAGTGGAATATATGTGTGAGATATTGTAGTTTATGATCACTTTTCTCAAAAGTTTGAAAAATAGGGGGAGGGGATATACAGGCTAGGGTGAAAATTACAGCTGTATGGTTTCAGGCAAACTAGCGCAATTAGTTCTGCAGTTCCAATATATTAAGGTTTATTACTAAAATGTAATAACATAAATTATGTTTCATTAAAACCAAATGTAAAATTCCAATTACTTACTTTTGGGGATTGTCTCTTCTTCTTTCCACTCTAACATCAAACAGGAACACATGACCATCTTCTGCACAACTCATGAATACGTGAGGATTATCTTTTTGCAAGCCCAACTGTTTGTAAAAAAAGTAAATACTAAACTAGTTATTCCCTTTAAAACTTAATTACTATTCAGAAATTTTTTTGACACTTTATTAACTTTTCAGGGTTGGTCATATAAAAAGCACTGTGATCATTTAATGCTATTTGGGAGCTAAGACCAGGGCCTTCAGTTCAGAGCCAATTCTGAATGCCTACAACTACCCATATCAACTATAGGACTCCAACCCACACAGACTTTAATACCTAGTACCAACCCTTTAGCTGTCTTAGCTATATTCTGTGGGTCTTCAGAGATCACATCTCCCTTCAAATTATTTTACCTGGCCATTAATTAATCTAATCCCTCTGTTATATACCAAAAATATAAGAGAATCATTGATTTTTAAAGGAGAAACTACTTTCCCTTTCTCAAACCTGGTAACAGATATTAAGATTTTGCGAGCTATTCAGGATTTAAACAACATTAATATATCAACAACGTTATTTAATATTGTTAAAATTTATCATGTTAATGTTTTAACAACAACATTAATATAATTAATGTTTTAACAACATTAATATATCTACAGTGAGGCATGGTGGCCAGGTTGACAAAGATGCCGAGCCAGTGATCTGAGGGTTGCGTGTTTGATGCCAGTTGCTGATAAATCCACCGTCGTGTACACTAATGGTGGCTGGTGCATGTAAAATCTGTCGTGGCTGCAATGGCCTCAAAGTTCTCAAATTTACCTCTGGAGATGCGGGGTCAAGTGTTCTGGTCTCGTTACTAGACTCAGTTCAGAATTATAGGACCTGCCCATGGGGGTGTAATGCTGGTCTACTTATATGGTGCTCCCAGAAAAGTGGCCAGCAAAACTGCAGTGTCATATGACGGTAAGGATAATATCCAAGAATACCGTCTGCCACATTGGAGAAATATATATATATATATACAATGTTAACAACTTATGAAAATTTAATTTCAATTATGATTGTCAAATTTTGCTAAAACACAAAAATATATCTACCATGAAATGCAAATGCTATTATAAAAGCTGTATCCATTTTGTGAAAAATAAAGCATTATAATCACAAATAGCATGACACTTATAGATTTTAAACACTTTCAGTAACTTTTCTTCCATAAGATTAATTATAAGTTTAAAAGAATAATTAAAAGGTTTTTTTATGTACAAAATACAAAATCAATCAGTTACATGGTAAAAAAAAAATTGCATGGTAAAAAAATAAAAGCAGGGTTGGTTTGGTTTAGAGCGCTATGCTCAATGTTTACTACACAAGGCTAAGTAAACCGGGACCTACTGCTTAAAGCTGATTCCAAACGGCTACTAACGTCCAAGCCTAGAATGAGACTTGAACCTATAGACTCTGAGAACTTCAGAAGGAAAGAATTTACTTTTCTCAATTGCATTCTCACGGTTCTCTCCTTCATTTCATCTGAAAAATTTCTAAATATTTCTCTCCCCTCTGTCTCAAATCTTTTCACATAAAATCCTTAATCATACCAAATAAGCATAACTAGTAGCTAATGACAAATATTTTAAAGTGAAATGATTTTACTAAAATTAATATAAAAAAGAACCATTATTTTAATTCACAGTTCTAAATTTGTAGCCCACTATTTTGACTTATCTTCTCAAGCCAATAAATTGTGCTTAATAAAATGCTTTAAACTAGATTCAGAAAGTACTTCACATATTTTAGCCATGAAAATTTAAACAGCTTTTTTCTTTATGTTATGTATCTGGCAACAGCCAGATTAGAGAACCTTCCAAGCTGTGTGACACGCGCGTGCTTGTATTCAGTAATCGTTGTATTCTATCGTTATACATGTTCGGTGTAGTTGTTGTTATGCTCGTTCGTGCCTGTGTATTTTAAATGCTAATAAATGTTCTTTGCGTGTATGTAAAATGAATCGTATCGTCTCTTGGTCTACCTGGCATACATGACAAAAGAGTTGGCGACGAGGATGGGATCTTCGAACATTAATTTTGAATCTTATGATGCGTCTGTGGAAGACTGGTCCAGTTATGTGGAACGTTTAGAATCTTACTTCGTTGTTAATGGGATCGAAGATAAAATGAAAGTCCCTGCTATTTTAAGCCTTATGGGAGCAACAACGTATAAACTGTTAAAGAATCTGGCCACTCCGAACATTCCTTCTGAATTGACTTATCAAGATATCGTAAAATTACTTTCGGAACATTTGAATCCTAAACCACTAGAGATGACAGAACGGTTTCATTTCTACAAGAGGAAGCAATTTGAAGGTGAGTCCATTGCAAATTATTGTGCCGAATTACAAAAACTGTTGATACACTGTAACTTTGGGAACAAATTAAGTACGATGCTTCGTGATAAATTGGTGATGGGTCTCAAAAACGAAAATATACAGAAAAAGCTGTTAGCAGAGGATAAGTTAACATACAAAAAAGCTAAGAGCATTGCATTCGCAATGGAATCTGCTCAGAGAGATGTGTGTGAAATTCAGAATCAAATGGTATCGATAAAAAAATTACATAGTTCGCAAGATAAAACTATCAAAAAAGATTTTTCTAAATTTAAGAAATCTGAACCTACAAAGAAGTTTGATAAATCTCGGAAATGTTACAGATGTGATAGTACTCAACATTTAGCTCACGAATGTAAGCACAAGAACACTCAGTGTAGGAATTGCTTAAAGAACGGGCATTTGGCAAAAGTCTGCCGCTCAAAACGTAACGAAACAGTTAAACAAATAGAATCTTGTTCTGAAACTGTACCAGTTAATAGCGTTAAATCACCACGACATGCAAGGGATAAGATTTTATTAGAAATTTTTGTTGAAGGGAATAAATGTTTATTTGAATTAGATACTGGAGCTGCTATTAGTTGTATGAATGTGAATGAATTTAAGAAACTTTGTCCGGATGTAGCCATTAAGCCTACCAAATTATTGCTTAGGAATTTCAATAATTCTATGATAACATCAGCTGGCCAAGCAGTGGTGCAAATTCAATACAAAGATCATATTAATACAGAAACTATTTATTTGGTACATGCAAAAGTAAACGCAGTTTTTGGTCGTGAATGGTTGAGAAATTTCCAATTAGACTGGAGCTCAATTAAAGCAGTTCGGGTTGAAAATTGCAATTCTCGAACCAATAAATTAAATTTCTTGCTTCAAAAGTATGAGAAAATTTTTTCTCCGGGTATCGGGAAACTGGAAAAGTTTTGTTGCCGTCTTCAAATGAAACCTAATTACAAACCGGTATTTTTTAAACCTCGACCAGTACCATTTGCTTTAAAAGAAAGAATAGAAACTGAACTTAATAGGTTAGTTGCAGAAGACATCATTGAGCCGGCGACATATAGTGATTGGGCTACACCAATTGTTCCTGTTATCAAACAGAATGGGAACCTACGAATCTGTGGTGATTATAAGGTGACTATCAACCCGGGACTAAAAATTGAGCAGTATCCTTTACCCCGTATCGAGGACATTTTTGCTGAACTGTCAGGAGGGGAGTTCTTTACTAAAATCGACTTATCTGAGGCATACCTTCAAATGTTAGTTGATGAGCAGGACCGACATCTATTGACGATCAATACTCACAAGGGTTTGTTCCGTTACAAGAGAATGAATTATGGTATAGCCTTAGCTCCGGCAGTGTGGCAGAGAGCCATTGAACAAGTTTTATCAGGCATCGCGGGGATACACGTATTTTTAGACGATATTACCGTAACGGGGAGAAATGATCAAGAGCATTTTGAAAGGTTAGAATTAGTACTACAGAGACTAGAAGAATATGGTCTCAGAGTAAATAAGCGGAAAAGTGAATTTTTTAAGAAATCTGTGAATTATTGTGGTCATACAATTGATAAATTCGGCCTCCACAAAACACAAGAAAAAATCGATGCAATTACGAAGGTACCAGTTCCAAAAACTGTATCTGATTTGAAGAGTTTTTTGGGTTTAGTCAATTACTATGGAAAATTTATTCCCAACTTATCTACTCGTGTCGCTCCTTTCAATAATTTACTGCGGAAAGGTACTAAATTTTTGTGGACTGCAGAATGTGAAAAAGCTTTCAAGGCATTGAAACAAGAAATTGCTTCAGACCGAATTTTATGCCATTATGATCCTAAGTTACCTCTTGTATTACAAACTGATGCATCACCAGTTGGAATAGGAGCAGTTTTAAGTCACATTATGCCAGATGGTTCAGAAAAACCAGCAATGTTTGCATCAAGGTCATTGACTAAAACGGAACGTAATTATTCGCAGATAGACAAGGAAGTATTGAGTATCGTATGGGGAGTAAAGAGATTTTATCAATATTTATTTGGTCGACATTTTGATCTCGTAACCGATCATAAACCCCTAGTATCAATTTTCGCACCTAATCGTAGTTTACCATGTCTATCAGCAACACGAATGGTTCATTATGCACTTTTTCTCCAAGCATTCAGTTATACAATCAAGTATCGAAACACTAAGAATCATGGCAATGCCGATGCACTTTCATGGTTACCACTAGCAGTTGACAAGGACTGTGAGTACTTGACTGAAGCAGACGTGACAAATATTTCGCAAGTTGAATTAATGCCTGTTACAGCAACTGACATAGCTAGAGCTACTAAAACTGATAGGAAATTATTCGAACTGTATGAAAGTTTAAAATCTGGAACTGAATTACCTGTGCCTTGGAAAGGTAGAGAATCTGAATTTTCATTGCAAAATGGTTGCATAATGTATGGTCATAGAGTATGCATTCCTGAAAAGTACCAGAATCAAGTTTTGGAAGAACTTCATGTTGGACATCCTGGAATTGTCAAAATGAAGGCCATAGATAGAAGCTACTGCTCTTGGCAAGGTATTGATGCCAGTATAGCCAATTTTGTTCAGAACTGTTCAGCTTGTATCGCAACGAGGAACGAACCAGCAAGGATAAATTGACATCCGTGGGAATGGCCAAATGGACCTTGGCAAAGGATACACGTTGACTACGCTGGTCCTTTTATGGGGAAAATGTTTTTTGTAGTCTCTGATGCATATTCGAAGTGGATAGAAGTCATTCCGATGAAAAATATTACAGCTAGTTTTACAATTCATCATCTTCGTATTCTTTTTGCTCATTATGGAATTCCCTTAACTTTGGTTAGTGATAACGGCGCAAGTTTTACTAGTTACGAATTTCGACATTTTTTGAAACTGAATAATATTAAACATATAACTTCAGCACCGTACCACCCTGCTACGAACGGACAGGCAGAAAGAATAGTGCAGTTATTCAAAACTTCGTTGAAATCGAGTAGAGGTGATTCTGGAGATCTAAATGTGAAATTACAAAGATTTTTATTACAGTATAGAATAACTCCACATTCTCTCACGGGAGAAACTCCGAGTGCCTTGTTTTTGAAGAGATGTATTCGCACTAGGCTTGATCTTTTTAAACCAAATTTGAGAGACAAAGTTGTTCAGAAACAGAGTTCGAGACTTGACACAGAATCTATCTTGCGTGAGTTTCAGGAAGGGGAGAAAGTAGCCGTAAGAAATTATTCCGGACCTAACAAATGGAAAATTGGAACAATTATAAACCGAGATGGAACTTTGAGTTATAGCATACAAGTTGGAAATGAAATTTGGAAGAGACACGTAGATCAAATAAGGAAATGTGGGAAGTCGATTGAATTATCCCAAGCTGCTACTGAAATTCCAATTTACGATAAAGAATTGAATTTTCCAGATGAGCCAGTATCCGATGATGTTGCTGAATCGAAACTGCCTGCACCTGTACCTGAAGTTGTCCCTGAACCTAAAGATGTACCTGTACCTGCCACTCCAAGTGATGATATACCACCTAAGCCTGTACCAGACGCTTCCGGAAAGCCGAAAACTGATGTGCCACTCCAACGCTCAAACCGAATCAGGAGACCTCCAAAGAGACTCGACCTGTGACTCTATATTTTGTCGGGGAGGAACTGTTATGTATCTGGCAACAGCCAGATTAGAGAACCTTCCAAGCTGTGTGACGCGCGCGTGCTTGTATTCAGTAATCGTTGTATTCTATCGTTGTACATGTTCAGTGTAGTTGTAGTTATGCTCGTTCGTGCCTGTGTATTTTAAATGCTAATAAATGTTCTTTGCGTGTATGTAAAACGAATCGTATCGTCTCTCGGTCTACCTGGCATACATGACACTTTAGACTTCTTAAAACATGTAACTTAATGACATAGCCTGTATCTAGTATGTTATAACATACTGTATACTGGGCAATATAACTGTATTCATGAAAGAAACTTCATTCTGGCCTTCAAACCATGTACTTTCTCTTAAATTGAATGGTAGGGTCGTTCATTATTTCTCAGCTACGAATAACATTTAAACACGGTATGGAAAAATATTCCTAACTATAAGAAATTGGAAGTACTTTCCCGCCATGTACTTTAAATTGCAAAAACCCTATGACACTGAAAAAAGTTCTAGAATTCCTGGATGATTCATTCATTGAGAAGTCTACAGTCTTCTTATATTATACAAGGCCAGATTTGGACCTATAGTGTAGAGCCATTTGCAAAATGCTACAAACACCCAGATCATCAGTAGGACTTAAACCTACTGGCTCTAATACCAATATCTAGCAACCCTAGCCATTCAGCTATCTCAACCTGTTGGCAACTTCTAGAAACCCTAGTCAAGTCCAGAACTCTCCAGAAACAAAAACAAAATTTCTAGACTTAAACAGTATTTCTAGAACCTACTGGAACCCTATAAATTGAAATCTAATATCAATGCAGATCAATTAAAGCCTGACAGATCAATTTTTCTCTTTTGCTGCACAAATAGATCTATTAACAAAAAATAAAGCAATGCTGTTGTTTTTGCTGATCATAAGAGGCTCTTTTGACTGCTTTTTCCATGTTAATTCACAAAATATATTGGTTATGACTTTTAGAAGCTTTGCTAAAAATGACTATGAGTTAAGAATTTACATACTAACAGCAAAATCTTTTAATTTTGTTCCTCAGCTAGAAGGTGTAAAAACAGAACCAACATTCATCATCTTAGATGAGAATTCTCAATAATTCTCATATAATACTGTAATAAATTATATTAATTTAATATGCCAGGCTATTTTTTAAACACTACCCTACCCATCCACCCTAACCACACACAAAAAAAGACATAAGAAAAAAGGGTTATAAAATCTATCTTGAACATTTACCTAAAAACTTTAAAACTAAAAATGCATTGAACATTTCAGTCTTCTCTTAACACAATTATACATCACCTTATGTGCTGCAGCTCTATGTTGACCAAGTTTTCGTGTACCTTTACAAACACCTGATGCCGAAAGTTCTCCCAAACGAACTTGTCCATCACGAGCACAGGTTACTACATGGCAATCCCCACTATAAGGTAAAAATTTTGCCTACAAGAAAGGAAAAAAATTGTAAAACATAGGTAGTAAACATTCAAGCTTCAGCTTACGTTATACATTTAAAAAAAGAAGAAAAAAAACTTTTTTTTATGAATTTATACAAGAACAAAAACTCCTTGATGCATTTTAATAAACATTAGTTCAAATTTTCTAATGTATAACATAATAAATGCATTTGAATGAGATTACTTTCATCCTTAATCATCAGCACAAAAGATTAAAAAAAGTGGGGAGGGGAGTTGAAAGCTTCACAAAACATCATTTAAAGGAAGCAAGTTGGTCACATTACAAAATTATCAGTTCACAAGCGACAATATTCTAAATTAACATACGATGGATGGAACTATAAATAACAATGTATAGCTTCAAAAATGTTGATAAGGAACCAAACACTATAGCAAATGAATGACTTTTGAATAAGCCACCCGACCCTCCCCCTCCCCCCCCCAAAAAAAAGTTAATAAATAAATAAATAATAATAATAATAATAAAAACCCACAGAATCATACTTGTTATATGTTATGCTAAAGAACTATTGCCCTATATTTTTGTTTTACAAAAATGCTTAATTACACAGCTTTGTTTTGTTAAATTTCTTTGTTGTAATACTTTTGTATAGTTACAATAATAATAAAAAAAAACCTAAACATTAGATGAAAAATAAATTAAGAAATTTAGATAGTTTTGATAGAACTGGATTAGAGGAGGAAGAAAGGGAGGATAATTTACAGATCAAATGAAATAATGTATTTTTACAAAACAGGTGTCAATACATTAAGTTTTTTCAGTAACTTAAATTTTCTGAACTTACAAAATTTAATACTAATCCACAATTTTCTTTAGAATTAACTCCGTCTAATTTAAAATTTTACTCACAACTTTTCTAGCTGGGTGTCATATCAACTCCCTGCTTCTATAGCAGGGTATTGATATGACTTCAAGATTTTCACGAGAACAGTAAGCTGTGATGAACTAATCAAACAATATAAATATAAAAAAATTCCTACTAAGAGAGTTTTGAAAAATAATTTTGCAAGGATAAATAATGTACTTACTTGAAATACATTACTTGTATGCCCACTATTATAATCTAATATTGGTTCAGATGTAGTCCAGTCCCATATAATAACATCTAAATCATCAGAACCTGTCACCAGTTTTGTTCCTGTCATATTAAAATTCAAAGCATTCACACAACCATCATGCTTTTTCATTTTGTACATAAGTTCTAATCTTTGAACCATATGGAGACTTCCATAGCACTGATAACGAAATAAGTCAGGAGAATATTTACTTGCGAAACCATACTGACGAGATATTGCAGTTCTAGGAGCAGACCAGTGATGCACAGGTCTAGCAGTAGAAGGTGTGGGATCATATTTTTTATCCTCCTCTTCTCTTTTTCTTTTCTGCTCTTCTCTATCTTCTTCATCTTCAGAAGAAATATCAGAATTTTTTCTCTTAGATTTTGATTTTTTCTTTTTTTTACTATCATCACAGTCATCACTAGGCATAATTTGAGTAACTCTAACCCGAGCTAACTCTTCATCACTATCATCAGATAAATCACTATTAACTGAAGTTTCATTTTCAAATGTCCTAAAGTTATCAGACACTTTAGGCTCTACTCCAGTAGAACAGGATTCTAAGTTACCTGAATCTGGACTGTTAGGTTCACTCTGATTTGAGCTTCCAATGCCTTTATTTTCACAATTGCTGTTTGCACCAGAATCACTCAAATCATCTGAATTGTCACTTTCTGGCAATACATTTATTCCACTATCATCTTTTTTTAGTCTTTTTCCTCCAGAAGGGCCTTTATTATCAAAAAGTTTTTTCTCTGAACCACATGCTGAATCTTGTGATTTGGCATCATCACTCTTTGAGGGCCTCTTTGTTGTACTAGTTCCTTCATCATTTGAATCCATTTTTTTAATTGTTAGTTTCAATAACTCTTAAATATCTAGAAAAGAAAATGAATGATAACCAATATATTAAGATGTTAAAAATTCATTATGCATGAATTCTTTTTTTAAAAATATTGATAAAATTACTTTCTATGAAATATGATATGAATGGATATTAGTACAGTTTGTTAAAAGGGACCGGTTCCCTTTCTAATTGTCAAGTTGTATTACCTACAGTGTAAAAAGGCATATCAAATAAATAGGTCAACTTCAATTTATTTGATATTACAGTATCTTTTTACACAGATAATTTTATACTGAATAAAACTGAATTTTTCACTTTTAATTTATTTGTACAGTAAATTTTCCCTTTTGTATTTAAATGCATGATTACTTCAAAAAATTTAATCAATATTTCAGTTATATGTATCTTTTTCAGCCTTTATTTATTCTCACACATATTTCATGAATATAAAAAACATTTCTGAACAATTACTGATAAATTCAACATAAGAATAGAACAGGAGGCTTTTAACAAAGTTTAGCTTAATAATGCATGGTTCCCATGCATTTTTTCCTAAACAATTCCTGAATATATTCAAACCAAAAATGACTTTCATAATACAATATGCTAAATTTAACTACATTTATGTAAGTTTTAAGCCCCTGATTTGTAGTTTATATATATACATATTTATACATGCACTAATAAACTTTATCAAGCACTTTATGTGTAAAATCTTTTTTCTGAAAAGAAGACTCATTTCAGAGTATTCTGAATTTTAAGTCCACAGTTCTAACCTTCTTAAGAAACTGAAAATTTTTAATAATAACCCTAAAAATTTGCAAAAATTTTTAATAATTCTCACTTAAATCCCAAAACAATATTAGCTATATTTTGTGAACACACTTATAGTAATGGAAATAAAAACATTTAAAACAGTGACTTCCTCACAGCATTGTCTTTATACTTTTATGAGTTGAAATTCCTCCTATTTTCTACACTTTCTCTTAATTAATTAGCAAATTTCTACATGAAAGAATGCTTTTAACAAGCTTCATTAGCAAAACAATAGATACTCTATGCTAGCCATAAAATCTGACATGCTGAAGAAATATTTTTGTCTTGCTTAAAAGTTAAAACAGACATAATACTAGATTATATGTACACAAATTATGATAAATTCATGCAATTTCAAAAAACATTATTGGACCCCCCCCCCCCTACATTAATATGGTACCCCAAAACTTCCAATCTGAAAAAATTCAATGAATTAATTAATATACACCATTATTTTTCCTTTTGACACATGTACCTTTGAAAAACAGTAAACAGAATAATTCAAAGTGTTGCACTAAATCTAAATTAACTACACAGTTCAGAACAGAAAAAACTGATCAAATCTGTTTAACATGTTTAATTTTAAATCATCTATTCTTGGGTGTATTTAACCTCTACACAAGCTTAAGAAAATATAGAAAAATCATCGTAAATATGCATTTATTATTGTCTTAAGCTGTTACTTAATACTGCTTACTGAGTTCATATATTGTACTACAGCACCAAAACAAAACTACAAACATGGGCTATAGCATTTTCAGGCCAATTAGTTTCAAAAAATGAAGTCTCCTAAAGGCAAAACCGCATGAACCACTATGTTACTGAATTTGAGTTTTGATAAATTCAATTTTTTTGATATTACGAATCTAACAAGATTTTAGTATCGCTTTTCTGGTTTACATCCCAATATGACAATAGATTAATAATGTAATTTCAAATCATAATCCAAAATTAGGTCAATAACATTCTGGTCGTAGAAACAAATTAATCGTAGTATTGGAATGCCTATCACATGTTCTAAGTGGATTTTATTTTCGTTTTTGTTTTTTTATACAATTTATGTTAATTTTTTTTTTATTTCACACAGTAAGCTTTAATGAGATAGGTAACCTCATATAAAAGAACTGCATAGTATCGAAATTTATTCCAGCTATGTCCAAACACAAATTAAAGCTATTAAAACTTTTGGAAATGTTAACTTAATTTCCTTTATTTGTGCGCAGCACATCTCAGAAACAGTATCGTTTACAGACAAATTAAGTACGTGACAATAATAGTAAACAGATCACTAAGCAACGAAAGAATGTGACGTATAATTACTTATGAACGGATAGCCCGCATTATATTAAAAGGAAAATTGTCAGAGTATCGTAAATTTCGCAACCGTGTATTAAATAAAAATCAACAAATCCCGTCTCACTTCTACAGTCTACAAATCTGGTTGCAGTGCGGATGCCACCTTTGACTTCAAATCCGACATTGAATTTACCTTTGAGGCATAAAATCATGAAGCTATAAGAGCATGCTATTATGCATGCTATTATTGCATATATAACATTGTTATTATGCATGAATCTTTAGCTTCATGCATAAAATAATGGTAAATCTGTCAAGGTATTATAAGATGTCTAAGATGTCAAGTGATGAAGATGTTAGCACCCATTCACAAGGCCTGTATAATGGGGATTAAACTGTTTTATAATTTTTAAAGCCATGTTTCCAACTTTTTTTTTTTTTTTTTTTTGAGTTATGGACACCACAGGATGAGACTACTGATTGAAAGGAATAGTTTTGTATCATTTTCAATATCCTCAGTCGTGCTCATGTTGTGATGAAATCAGAATTTCCAATTTTGGACATACTTGGTAACAGAAAAAAGATAACTTTGAACGACCTCCCTTCACTTTGAGGTCGTTCAAAGAAATCCGTCATTAAACTTTTCTGTTAAATTTTTTCCAGATTTCATAGTTCAGATGAAAGAGTATGGTGTGACTACTTAAAAAAAGAATGAAAAAAAGTAAAAGTTTATCATATAAAATAAACGAAAACATTTTTCATCGTGTGGAATCATCACAGAAGTGTGTCATATAAACAGGAACATAATTTTTCCCTTCTGTGAGCCTTTTTAGAGAACTACAATTTAATCTTTTAAAAATGTTTTTTATAATATTGATCACTTCTCCGAACAATATAAATAGTCATAATCTGGTCATCATCCAAGTCCTGCCTAGTCACAATAATCGTCTTGAACAGTTTCATTTCTTAATTTTGGTTGTATAACTTATGTCATACTACTAAAATTCAAGCAGATACGGAAATTCAGCATAAGCATTTTTCTGTAGTGTATGGCAAGAATATAACACAAATTTTCTCAGAAAATTCCTTCAGAAAATACCCCTCAACAAGTAGTTAAATCACTCAAATGTAATGATGCGTTATCTCCTCTCTTTCAGGTACTTGTTGAAAATTCAGATCCTAAATAAAGGTCTGTTCACACAGCAGTCCATTAGGGCCTGTTCACATAGAAGTCCGTTGAGTAGCGTTAAGGAAAAGATGACGTTGAGACAAAAATAAACCAATCATAGGCGTTAAAAATTTCATTGATAATCGTTTGGAGGCCTATGATTGGTTTATTTTCGTCTCGACGTCATCTTTTCCTTAACGCAACGCAACGGACTCCTATGTGAACAGGCCCTTAGTGTAAGCGTAAAAGGTCAACGGAGTGTTCATGGATGATGATACGTGAGTCAACGGATGAAGTCATAACGCTCAACTATATGATTGGTTAAAATTTAACGTTAACGCTAACGGACTGCTATGTCAACAGGGCCCTAAATGTAATATGGATCCTACTATATATTCTTCGAAGCCAACATTTTACTTTGCATCAATCACACGGAGAGTCCTCCTATTGTTACCACTCCTTTATCAAGTACTAGTTGAATACCCGTGCTTCGCTACGGAGTATATTGAAATTAAATAAAACGGTCAATGAATACAATTAATGCCAAAAAATAAAATATATTTATAAAAAAATAGCAACGGATATTTTTATAGACAAAATAATATAGAAGAAAATATTCAAATTAAATACAACGGCCAATGTATGTAATTAATTTGTATGTTTAATATCCATAAAACATACTAATTTGAATTAAATTCTTTAAAAACTTCCATCTCAATTAATCTATAAATCAACTGAGATAGATTAATTGAAATTCAACCACTATAGTTGTTGAATTTTGTCTTTTACCGTATATTAATATTTTTTGTCAATTTATTTCGTTGTTATGCACGTGACGCAAAATTAATTTAAAGTATCATAAAAGAAAAGAAACCACGTGATCAGCATTTAAAAAATTAAATTCTAAAAATAAATCATTAAAAGTTCACCAAAAATCAGAAAAGGGAGGTAAAGATTCGAAAAATATTTCATTTTAAAGAAATTTTTATGATTTTTTTCGTGATGTAAATTTTATAACCCTCGGATTATTATTTTAAATGCAAGTTACAAAAACATCTTTAAAATTTAATTTAAAAAAATCTAAGAAAAATTTTTCAAAAATCTTTCTTGGTGCACCCTTACACTATAAGAAGAATCGCCATGCAAAATGTCAGCCCTTTAGGTCCATCGGTTTGGTCTGTGCGTTATCTGTCAGTCAGTCAGACACGGAACTGTTTTATATATAGAGATAACTCTTAAGATATTAATTTAAATTATATAGTTATAATTGAAAAAAGTCAGATTTTCGATAAAAATAGAATAAAACATTTAATAAAATTTTTTAATTAAAAATTAAAAAATCCGGCTTCGTCAGGCACTGAATTGTGTCCGGGGCCACCCGCATGCCGATTTTGATACGATTCGGCCCTATAGCCTATCCGCTATAGAGTCCACACACAAAAAACACAAAAAAAGCACAAAAAATGGCACAAAAATTTAATAACTTGTTGAAATTAAAAATTAAAAAATCCGGCTACTTCAGGGACTGAATCGTGTCCGCGGCCACCCGCGTGCCGATTTTGGTACGATTCGGCCCCATAGTCTTGGTGTCAGCGAGGAAAGCAGCGAAAGCTGTCGAAATAAGCAACTTTTAGGGGCAAAATCATTAAAACATTAATTAAATAACTCCGAAGCTCGATTTTCAAAAAATAATATGCCTATGTTTTAATCTGAACTATCAACTATATCTATGCAAAATTTCAACTCAATTGAAGCAATACTTTTTCACTTATAAAGGAACAAACATAGGCCTATTCGAAATAATCAACAAATTTCACAGCTTCAATGAAACACACTGATTTTTTAATAAAGTTCAATAATTCAAGTTCGATTTATGCAAATTGTGCTTAAAATTGTACATAAATTCAAAAACATAAAGTTTATAAGTTAAGTAAAGTTCTGTAGTATTATACCAATAAATTTCCAGTTAACCAATAAATTGCAAATCTTTTTTTAACCTTAAATGTCCAATAAAAAGCGTAGTTCCAAATGTAATTTCCTTCAATAAACCCTTAAACGTTGCCAATTTCAAAAAAGCCTTTTTTGTATTTATCAATACCTCCTCCACTTGAATCTTTAAAATATTAAATGTTTTACTGATAATAAGTGAAAATAGCGTTTGATGTGTTGCTATGGTTACTTGACTATGGTTGGCAAAAGGAAAAGTTATAAAGGTGAAGCATCAGCTTAACATTTAGGCCCCTAACTTTCTTTCTACTGATCAGATGTACGTAATATATAGCCTATGTCAATCTGGAATAATGTACCTTTCAAATACACTGAAGTGCCACTGAATTAGGGATAGCAAAGCCTATGCAAATTGAGCAGCGCTGCGCATCATGTATGCGCAAGTGAGGGCGCTGTGGTAACTGAATATATAGCGCGTACTGAGGTTGTTCTGAATTAGTTGTTGGAATTGCCAGTATGGGTAAACTGCCTGATTTAGACGCCTTCGATCGCGGACAAATCGTAGGTGCGCGACGCATGGGCCATTCAATTTCCGAAATCGTCAGACAGCTAGGATTTTCAAGGTCGACAGTGTAAAGAGTATACCAAGAATACATGGATGTTGGAAAAAAAACTAGCGATCGGGCAAACTGCAAAAGACAATTAGCCTTGACAGTGCGTGGTGAGAGACGGCTCAGGCGTATTGTACGTAGCCAGCGAAGCCAAACATTAGCTCAAATTACCACCCAGTTTAATGACGGTGCCAGTCGTACAGTCAGTAAACGGACTGTGCAACTCTCGCTTCACTGTATGGGTTTCGGGAGCCGTCGACCTACGAGAGTACCATTGCTCTATACTCGCCATCGGGCTGCACGTCTTGCCCGTGCAAGAGAGCACAGAGACTGGAGTGTAGAGGACTGGAAACGAGTAACATGGAGTGATGAGTCTCGATTCCGACTACTTAACGCCGACGGGAGGCTGAGAATATGGCGTCAGGCTCATGAAGCCATGGATCCTGCATGCCTGGCTGGAACTGTATAAGGGCATGGTGGCTCAATCATGGTCTGGGGTGTTTTTTCGTGGCACAGTTTGGGATCTTTGGTGCGTGTACCAACCTCCCTCAATGCAATTCGGTACGTAGAGTTGCTGGGTGATCACCTCCATCCGTTTATGCTGTTCTGTTATCCGCACGGTAATGGAGTTTTCCAGCAAGACAACTGTACCTCTCACAAGTCCCGGTTGGCTACTGGCTGGTTGGATGAGCATTCCTCTGACTTCTCTGTCATGAATTGGCCACCTAGAAGCCCAGACTTAAATCCTATTGAGCATCTTTGGGATGTTTTGGAACAAGGCGTGAAAGGCCATCACACAGTACCATAGAACCTTACTGAATTATGGACAGCTTTAGCCAATATTTAGCAAGCCATTCCCTTGGAACGTTTCCAGAAACTTGTTGAATCTATGCCTCGTAGTGTGGCAGCCGTTATCAAGGCCAGAGGAGGCCCAACTCGTTACTAGGTAGGTATCCCTAATTCAGTGGCACTTCAGTGTAGTAAAAGAATTGTTCAAATAGGTGCAGTGGTTCCGGAGATTACCCTCCGCATACAAAATCCGCTCTCTCTCCTTATATATTAGTATATATTATTAAAAATAGAACCAGATGGTCTTGACTTTATTCCTCCTTACATCTTATAGAAACCAAAGTGAGGAAGACCTCAGACCACTGTTAAACATCAGCCGAACGATGGCCGAATGGCGAGGGCATTGGCATCAGGTACCAGAATTTGTGGGTTCGAGTCCCACCACTGGCATGAATATTTGTAAACCGTTCGGAATCGGCTCTAAGCAGTAGGTCCATGTCTAATTAGCCTTCGTGTAGCAAAAAAAAAAATGGCCGTAGCGCTTTCAATCAACCAACCAACCTGTATTAAACATCAACTGAAGCACATGAAGTTGATAGATTCCGGGATACATTGGGACATGCATGACGCTTGGTTTGGAGAGCTCTGATCATCTTTTAGTGTCATGTTTATCTGTCCAATCCCCATACGGAGTCACTGCTGCTGAGAACAATCTAAACAGGTTTTCGTGCCACTCCGACATCTATGGCCCAATGATAACATTTAAGTCCCTTGTCCTCATTGAAGCGTACTTTTCTGTTCAAGGCTTAACGAGATCCGGCAGTCCTAACGCCAATGTCCTTCTCCGTGAGATCAAATAAATAAAGTTTTTTAAAAAAAGAAAAAGAAAAATTATAGAATATGTAGAGGTGTCTGCCCTACGGGCTGCGTTTTTAAGAGTAAACCCATTTACGAAATTCGTCTTAGGATCATTCTGTTTTATTGTTTCGATGAGTAAAAACCCTTCATATGATCTATTTTCATTAAATTCACCAAATTATATTAAAGATATTTATAATATGTATCAATTTTTGGTGTATATTATTTTATAATTAATGTTATTTCTGTAGTTGATTCTCCCACAGAACAAGAAAACTGTCAATGTTTCACACGTCTTTTAATCAATATGCATACTTCATATAGTTTGATAAATCAGTGGGATCAGTGAATATTATACAAGGTGTGGCTACTAAATCGCGAGACTGAGCGCCTTGTAGGCGTAAAACCTCTTTGAGCAGGGAGCGCATGTGTAGATGAGTGATCTTGAAGTCTTAGCTGCTATGTCGGGCCCCATCCGGTGCAATGGAACCTTCCTGATAAAGATGAGACAAGATGGGTTTTATTGTCTCTTGTAGTTAGTATGTTAGCAGCGATTGAAGGGAACGGTGTGCAGTCGTCTTTCAGGAATCATGGCTAGTGAGTGTCTGAAACTGTTGCAAGATGTGTATGGTGATAATATGATGTCACATGCGTGAATGCTTGAATGACGCAAAAGATTTTCCGAGGGACGAGAGCAGTGGCGGCTCGTTGCTAAAATTAGTGGGGGGGGGGGGGGTGGTGCTGCTTTAGAAAAAATTTAGCCATTGTTTTATTATTGTGTCAAAAGTGTAAAATTTGTAATGTGTAAAATTTCTCATTATTAAATTAAGTTGATATGTATAACAGTGAATAAAATTTGCATTGCTATAAACTGCTTTTATTTTTTCTTGAACTCCTCCTTTTTTGCCTTTCATGGCATTTGCACCACCGAATGTCTGAACTATTATCTTTTGTCTATTTCTTTGAAGGATTATGTCCATATGTCCAACTGTACTAGAATACGTTTCGATATGTCATCTGCAGTTTGATTTTCTGGAATAAAGAATCCCCAAAAACGCTCAAATATTTCTTCATTAAACACGTACCGTAGAACAATGACCATTTTAGTGTGTTCTAAAAATCTGTTGTGCCATCAGCCATGACGGCTACGGAGTTTCCACAAAATAAAATACAGTCTATTATTTTGGATAAAATTTCACGGTTCTTCTTAACCTTCGTGTTAAGCTCATTGAATGAAATTCTGTATGCCTCACTTAATGTTTACGTTTCCTAAAAGTGATACTGAAACCATATTTTCAATATGCTTCTTCGACTTCTCATGATTTTCAGTTTTTCTTCCATTTTTTTTTTTTTTTTTTTACATTTCTAAAACCGTCTTTTGGCCATGTTGTAACACCATCAAACAGAATACACGGGAAGCAAAACAATGCAATTTTCACTTCACAGTCACAGAGCCAACTTTTCCGTTGGTACCATTCAGAATTAAAGCTGCGAATATACTTCTTGCAGTTGCTTATTCCTGACTGAGATATTCGAATATCAGGTGTTGAACGGCATCTAATCTTAACTGTAACTTTCTCATGGAGAGACAACTGTGAAAACTTAAGCTGTTGAATTTCACTTACTCTCACAGAATTTATTTCCTGGGGATTCGAGATCATGGTTAATTATTAAAATTTTCTATACAAGAAAACAACAACAAAAAAAAAACACTGAATTAAATAGAATAGCTGATTGTCATCTACAGTTTATCACATTCAAGAATATGGTACACGGTTTTTAAGCATAACACACGCCGAGTCAAAAATAAACACTTTCACAAGCTCGGACAACAGCGTCGGCACTGCGTGGACGACAGTGCCGACGCTTCTTTAGCCAGCGAGACAAAGCTCTAGTACGTCGGAGACGCGCGCATGCGCACAACACCCAAACACGGCATTACTGGAACTGTGAAGAGCACAGTTCCATACAAGGATTTTTGTCGTTTTTCGAGAACGAGGAGATAGCTACCAACATTTAGCTTAAGTATTATATAATGTACGAATTATGTAATGTAAGAATTATATAATGTAAGGATTATATACTGTACTAGCTGAAAACCCGCACTTCGCTACGGAGTACATTCAAAGTAAAAACATCGGTGAATGTATGCAATTAATGCCAATATATATATAATAAACACGACGATCAATGTATATATTTGATGTAAAATATATATATATTTATAAAAAAATCGTAAGGGATATTTTATAGACAAAATAATGTAGAAGAAGATATTCAAATTAAATCTAATATAAAGAATACTAAAGAATATAGTACAGTTAATATAGTACAGTTTCTAGAACATTTCTTTTACTGTATTTTAATATTTTTTTGGATAATGTCCAATCGTCTGCCGCATTAGCAAGAAAAAAAATTATTTTTTGTCTATTTAGTTTTTATGCACGTGACGATAAACTTATTTAAAGTACCAGAAAAAGAAGTCACGTGATCAGCATTTAATAAATTAAATTCTAAAAATTAATCTTTAAAAATTCACCAAAAATCAGGAAATGAAGGTAAAGATTCGAAAAAGATTTCATTTTAAAGGAATTTTTATGATCTTTCTCGTGATATAAATTTTATAACCCTCAAATTATTATTTTAAATGCAAACTTAAAAAAGTAAAAAAAACAGCTTAAAAATTTAATTTTAAAAAATCTAAGAAGAATTTTTCAAAAATCTCTCTTAGTGCACCCCTACACTATAAGAAGAATCGCCATGCAAAATTTCAGCCCTTTAGGTCCAGCGGTTTGGTCTGTGCGTTGTATGTCAGTCAGTCAGTGATGACTGAATGAATGAATGAATGAGTCAGTTACGGAACTGTTTTATATATATAGATAATGAAAGAATTAATGAAAAAAAGATTTATTATACCTACTGAATGTTATCGATAATATCGAGGGAAAATAGGGGGTGCTGCAGTTCCTCAGTGCTTATACGCGAGCCGCCACTGGACGAGAGGATGTTGAAGACGGTACTCAAAATGAAGAAAGCAAGAATGAACAAATCAAAGTTGAAGGCAATCCTAATTATTTTCAACAATATCAATGATGTGATTGTGATTGAATAGTTACCACAGGGTCAGATAGTCTAATCAGCAGCATTATCTTCAGGTTCTGGCTAAACCGAGAGAATGAGTGAGGAAGAAAAGGCCCACGTTGTGAAGGAACAACGAGTAGATTCTCAACAAGGACAGTGCTCCTGCTCACTGTGCACTGTAACTAAACAGTTTCCAGCCGATAAGAAGATCCAAGTGCAGAAACCCCTCACCCTCTTCGCCGGATTTAGCTGCATGCGACTTTTGCCTGTTTCCTAAGGTAAAAACCGGATTTCAGGGGACCCATTTCAAGTTGTGTACGATATCAATGATAAAACGCCAAAGCTACTGGAGGGGCTGACACATGATGACATTCAGCCCTATTTCCAACAATACAAAATTCACATACATCGGTGAATAGATAAGGGAGATGAGTATGTTGAAGGGGATACCAATTAGGTTGTACTATTTGGAACGTTTTCGTTATCCAACATGAAAATTTCGAAAGTTCCTTTAACCCGGTTTTCTTAATTCTATGGAATTTCCTTTTATGTGTACGATGGTTTTTATTATTTATAGTGTTAATAGTAAATTAAAATTTCTTGTTATTTTATACTTTGTATTCCTTCCTAGAGTCTGTGTTTTGTTTTAAACATTATCGAATTTATTTTTTAAGAATCCTACCTCATTTGTCGTGTTTGGATCGAAACATGATTTTTAAGTAATCAGTAAAATGACAGTTTATTCTATTGCACAGTGCTTTCATTCGCAATACATTCTTATACTCTCTTACCTTGGTTTTGAAAAACTTTTTTCTTCTAATAAACAAAAAATCAAAACATTTCGAACTTCCTTCAGAAGGAACTAAGATCAGTTACATGAATATTAAAAAAAAAAATATCCCTTTTTCCTTTCCATGTATATGCTGCTTATAATTAACACAACTGCCAGGCCCTGATTTTCCATTAGGCCCGGTAGGCCCGGGCCTAGGGGCCCCCAAAAAAATTTTAATTTTAAAAGGAAAAAAAAGAAAAAAATTCAAAAGTCAAATTCTTTTAATTTTACCCTTTTTAATAGCAATTTTTTTATATATCCTTTCAAATTTGATTGATTGATTGGTTCCTCATATGTATAGTTATATGTATAGTTCATCATATGTATGTTATAGTGTATCTAATGGATTAATAAGTTTTTCTGGTTACATTGTATTGGTGTTTTAATGATGAAGTTAATATGTTGCATTGCATTTTTTATTTGATAATGTTCTAGGCTTCTACGCTTCAATTAGCCAATTCTTGGTAAAATGGTACTTTCACAATGATTCATGATTATTTTTTTGAATGTCAATTTTGGAAATTTTACGCCAACATCAGTGTTGGGGGGCCCCCATCCCGAGTTGTGCCTATAGTCAAGAATTTTCTAAATCGGGCCCTGACAACTGCCACAAGATAGCTATACGTTCTGAGTGGATATGATGGTACATTTTTCTGCATTATTTGATTAAACTTTTTTCTTCTCCCAAACGTCAGGCACTTGTTTTGATGATATTCGACATTCACGAAATTTCGTCGGATACCTTATTACAGGAGCATCATACAGGTCAGTGGTGCGCAAACGTTTGTTGACCGCGACCCATTTTCTTTTAATGAAATATCACGCGACCCCAATGAAAATTTATTGGTAACAGCAATTTAAAAGTAATAATGTAAAAATTAGAAAAATGTTAATAAAGGCATAGAAATACGAAATAGGAAGATTTTGAGAAACTATTTCAAAAATCAATGAACTGACAATTTGGGGTATATATTTACTCTGCATCATAACAATTTTTTGAAAATATGTCTTCCTTACCATCTACACTTGTTTTTTGCCAAATCTCGTGAGACTAAAAATTTATATTTAAATATTAATGTGCATTTGTATTTCATTTAGGTAAAAATTAGCAAAAATTAAACATAAAAAAGAGAACTATTTTAAAATGATAAGCTTCCTATTAAAATACTGAAAATTATAAACGTCATTTATCCATATAAAAATAAACTAGAAAAAAAATCAATGAGAAGGGTGAACCTAGATCTCCTATAGTTTTTGTTCAATATTTGGTGAAATATTTGAGAATGCCGCTCTCATATCATTGTTGTTTAAAACCCAGTCTCACAGATAGAGTTAAAAGCCAATGGAAGCAATGTAGTAATATTAATAACGTCAACAACGCCAATGTCACCCCATCGGACGCAAATGCCGTGGCCAAATACAAATTGAAGGAACACTCGGTTCCAATAAAGCACCAGATCCACAACATGAGTGGAAATTGACTTATAACTAAAGCCAAAGGTAGGCTTAGAACTGGCCATCACAGAGGATTGAAAATTGACAGAGAGGGCAGGAAAACATACAGAAAATGGGATAACTGTCCGGACACAGAACTGACGACAGCACACATTTTTGACTGTCCAGCCATCCTTGCTTAACGGTTAAAAATTGGAGTCTTGTTTGCGAGACCTCTACGATGACAATGTAGTGCAGATTGCCAGGGCCATCATCTCCGCCCATGGGCACTATTTGAATAGTCTTCATCATAGACACGACAATATCATCATCATCCAGCAATGTAGTCTTTAAGACTGTTTGACTCCTTATTTAACGATATCATATATTTTTAACATATCAAAAATCTAAATAAAAAATTAAAGATATGAAATTACAGAAAGTTTAAACCATGTTTTTACTGAATAATTCAGTATATAAATCGACTTCAGACTATCCACGACCCCTCACATTTTTTCACGATCCCTCTGTGGGTCGCGACCCACAGTTTGCGCACTATTGAAATATAGGTGAACTTCGCTCCTTATGAGGAGACAGCACAGGAACGTCCAAGCCTAGATCGGGGTTCAAACTCAGGCCTGCTCCATGGAAGCTCACGACGCTAATCACTAAACAATGTAAGCGGCTGATTAAAATGTTATATCTCGGGATTAACTTGATCTAGTTTAGCCTTGATTTTTGTGCTTTTTAAGCCCATAAGTTAATCCCATTATAAGACATGAAGATTGACATCTTGGAATTGCAAAAGTACAAGTGATAGAGTATGCCTGTAAGTCAAAATTAGAGGTATTCTAACTGAACGGTAAATCGTGCCATTTAATATAATATGGATGTCTCTCTTTTCTGGATATCTTTTTTCTAGATACCTGAAACTATCATGGAAAATCTGTGCTTAGTTGCTTGACGATCTATCAATAATTTACTTTGACATTTTGTACTAAAAAAAGAAAATAATAATTTTGTTTGTCTGCTTTGTCGTAATTTGAAAAAGTCAATTTCGGAGTCACTTTTTTATGCCATAGTCTGATTCTAACCAAAATCTCATTTACCACCTTCAAGTATGGGCAGACAGTCTGAACGGGTTGTTCTTCTACAGTTTTTCCCAAACCCTATTGTTAGATGTATCGTTTCTATACTAGAAACAACTCACCAATATCTTAAATTAATTGCACTTTTATTAAATTCTTAGCTGTTCTGATAGCACTGATATTAAAAATAGCATCAATCATCTTGTGAAAGGACCTATTGCATTTTTTCCAGGCATGATGTCACTTACCCCTCAGAGGTCCCTGGATGGAAAAAAATTGCAGCACGTCTCCAAAGGTCAATCTAAAAATTTCCTACACCTTATAAAAACACTGTAACTACTCCTACCACAATGGACTCATTAGACATAACCATTACATACATAAATCAAAGTTTCTCCGCTACCACCACACAGTAAAAGTAATAGCTTTTCTGACACTATTTTTTCTCATAAATAATCACAAAATCAACGAATCATTTCTCTCTCATTCAATTTAAATTTAGTAGACAGTTATAGCAATTCGTTTTCTCCAAATGTTAATTGCGATGCAATATCATCAGATCAGGCCATAATTTCATATCAACTATTTTAGCCGCTTGTCAAAGTTTTATAAAATTCGTCTGGATTGATGGAAGAGTCATTTTCACAACCTTTTTCATGAAGTTCCAACTCTGTCACGGATCTCCAATAGACGGCATCTTCTCCCTTGAAACGCTAACATCACCATGGTTACTCATGATTGAGGAGCCCTTTTGCGGTGACCTAGTTTCCAGATCGACGAGCATTACGCTCAGCCAGAGACCTTGCTCTGCTGTGTATTGTTTCAATGTTGTGTATTCTGTTTCGTGAATGTGAATAAATACGTTATCTATACTACTAATATATAAAGAGAGAGAGAGTGGATTTTGTATGTGGAGGGTAATCTGCGGAACCACTGCACCTATTTGAAAAATTCTTTCACTATTTGAAAGGTACATTATTCCAGATGGACACAGGCTATATATTATGTATATCTGATCAGTAGAAAGAAAGTTAGGGGCCTAAATGTTGAGCTGATGCTTCACCTTTACAACTTTTCCTTTGTCAACCATAGTCAAGTAACCATAACAACACATCAAACGATATTTTCAATTATTATCAGTAAAACATTTAACATTTGAATTTTCTTTGTCAACCGTAGTCAAGTAACCATAGCAACACATCAAACTTCATTTTCATTTATTATCAGTAAAACATTTAATATTTTAAAGATTCAAGTGGAGGAGGTATTGATAAATACAAAAAGGATTTTTGAAATTAGCAACGTTTAAGGGTTTATTGAAGAAAATTGCATTTGGAACTACGCTTTTTATTGGACATTTAAGGTAAAAAAAATTTACAATTTATTGGCTATCAACTGGATATTTATTGGTATAATATTACAGAACTTCATTTAACTTATAAACTTTATGTTTTTGAATTTATGTACAATTTTATGCACAATTTGCGTAAATCGAACTTGAATTATTGAACTTTAGGCAATTGTTCAAACCGGACAAAGTCGGTACGGGCCGCTAGTATATATATATATAGCAAGTGTGAATAAATACAAGAAATACGCAATATAATGGTGCCGAATACTCAATTTTTCACAGGATTTTGAACTTTTACGCTCCTGTTACTACGAGCCAGAAGTAGGTGAAACCAGAAGTACGCTTATTGTTTTCATACTTGTGTAACATGTCCAAGGATAACGAAGTAGAAAATATGACGTTCCTTAAACGGAAGCGTAAAACCGTTAGAGGTAATATTACACGGTTTTTTACACAATTGACTGCTATGAATAGTGACTCTTCAAATGAAAACGTAGAATATATTTGTGATCGTTTGACTGATTGTTTGAATGAAATGAAGATACTGGATAATGATATTCACATTTTGCTTTCCGACGATGATTATGAACCTGGTATAGTACAATGCGATGAATATATGGACAGCGCTAAGCTTGCTACTTTCAAAGCACAAAAATCAATACAACGTACAGTTTTGGGAACTAGTTCTACTTCTGTTTCCACCATGTCTTCGACTGATAATACTCCGCCAGTGTCCCATTCTAATACTATAAGATTACCCACCATCAAGCTTGAACCTTTTAGAGGAGATGTGGAACAGTGGCAAAGTTTTTGGGAACAATTCAAATCGTCCGTAGATGATAACCCAAATCTTTCCGTCATCGACAAACTTGTATTTTTGAGAGGATATTTGGAAGATGAACCGAAAAGATTAGTTGATGGAATAAGTATTATAGCTGACACATATGATACTACTAAACGTCTTCTACTTAACAGATATGGGGATAGAAATAGAATAATTCAGGCTCACTTAGATTTTTTAGAAAATATTCCACCAATACGTAACTCAACACCCACAGCCCTGAATGAAGTGTTTATTGAATGTAACAGAAGACTGCAAGCTTTGAGCGCTTTAGGAGAGAACATAAATGCATATGGTCGTGTTTTAGTACCGAAAATTTTATGAGCTTTTCCTCAAGATATTTGCCGACGGTGGATTATTTACGCAAAACTACAAAACATATCAGAAGGTGACATCACGAAGTTACTACAGTTTATGACTGAGGAAGTTGAAGGAGCGCTTACTTCTGTAAAAATTACAGGTGAGAAAACTTTTGATTATAATTTAAAACCTTTTACGGCAGCTTTGCATGTTAACTCCATGACTCCTAATCGGTCCAAAAAACCATTTCCATTTTGCCCCTTCTGTGATACTACAGGACATTGGCCCCAAGACTGCAAAACTGTGACTGATATTGATACACGAATTCAAAAACTGAAAACTAATAATCGTTGCTTCCTGTGTACTAACCGTGGTCATAACTCCAAAAATTGTATACGCAAGGATAAAGCTTTCTGCAGTAAATGCTAAAAGAAGCATCATGTTTCGATTTGTAAAACTTTGAACGATAAACAAGTTTCTTCTAGCACATCTACAAATCGCATAGACGTCTTTACTCCAAATTTTACCCATTTGTAAATAGCTCGTATCTATATAACTGGTCCTACAGGTCTTACTAAGCTCACGAGATGCATTTTAGATGCCGGAAGTCGATCAAGTTTTGTCCATTCATGCCTTGTAGACCTTTAGATATTAAACGTCATAAGTTCAGAAACATTAGAAATTCGAGCATTTGAGTCTTCGTCGAATCATACACAACCTAGACGTAGAGTTCAGTTTAAGTTAGCAAGCATTTGGAACAAATCAACAATTGACATAAAGGCATTTGAAAGCTCGAATACGTATGCACCTCATCCAACTGTGCCGACAGATATTAGTCTTATCTCGAAATCGGAAACTGAAACTTGCAGATCCCCACGATAACTCACAGGATTTGCCTATTGAAATTTTAATAGGTGCTGACTTTTATTGGAGTGTAGTAAATTCTGAACTTCCTATTACACTATCTGAAACTTTAGTTCTGATGCCATCCATCTTCGGATGGATTCTCAGTGGATCCCGATCATGCACTACTGTTACACCCACTTCTATCTCTTCAGTTTGCAATGTTAATATGGATACTGCAACACAGAGAATAGACGACGATGTCAGATGTTTCTAGGATTTAGAAACACTGGGTATCAAGGTTACGCAAGATAGAGAAATTTCAACTCACGACATAGATATTTTGAAAAATTTTCACGATTCACACAAAATCGTAGACGGTCGTCGAGTTGTGAAATTGCACTGGAAATCTGATATTACTCTTTTCTCCAATAATTACGATATGGCAATAATTCATTTAACCTCCTTGCGTAAGAAATTGCATGCTAACCCAGACTTAGAAAAAATTTATATAGAACACATGCAAGACTATATTGATAAGAACCAAGTCGAAATTGTCAAGAATACGTCTTACAAAGGAACGAAACTCTATTATCTGCCACACCATGCAGTTAAAAGACAGAAGAATGAAGAACCGAAATGGCGCATTGTGTTCGATGGATCATCTCATACACCAGAAATCCTTCCTTGAATGATGCCCTTGAACAAGGTCCTAATTTACTACCAGAAATTTTGGCAACTTTATTACGATTCCGCCTTTACAAGAAAGCCATCACGAGCGACGGAAGTCAAGCTTTTTTGCAACTAAGTTTGACTGAAGAAGACAGAGACGCAACTCGGTTTTTATGGTTTAAAACAGAAACAAATTCAGATGGAAGAACAATCCTTAGAGACAAAGTGCTTACATATCGTTTTTCACGTCTACCCTTCGGATTAACATCAAGTCCTTTTCTTTTATTAACGACACTTCGAACCGGCTATTATGCACTCAGATACATACCCTACTTCATCAAAACACCTCGAAAGGAACATTTTTATGGATGACTTAACAATGGGGGTAGATACTGAAAATGACGCCATATCCCTTTATTACGAAATTCAACAGTTAATGTCACTCATCAACCTACCTTTGGCTAAATGGAACACGAATTCACAAAGACTGAAAGATATTTGGAAACATTAAAACGTAAAATTCAAGACAGAGACACAAGTTTTAGGTGTCAACTGGAACACAGAAGAAGACACATTTCATTAAGACGTTAAAAATAGTGTCCATCAGTTCCGCGAAGAGACAACAACAAAGCGTTTGCTTTTGCGATCAGTTTCCAAATTTTATGACCCTTTAGGTCTTTTCGCCCCCAGCTTCAGTCGTGGGAAAAATTCTATTTCAGGATACCTGGCTTTGCGGAGTGCAGTGGGACAAGATTCTGCCTCCCGCAATAGCAATCCAGTGGCGTAAATGGGCTTCTGAACTACCATTATTGAATAACATACGCATTCCAAGATGGATTGGAGTTTCTTCCTCATAGGACGTTACTATACATGTGTTCTGCGACGCTTCAGAACGAGTGTACGGAGTGGCGCTGTATATGCGCTTTACAGAGGATAATGTTACAAAGGTTAGATTAGTGAGTAGTCGTAACCGACTTCGCCCTCTCAAAAAAGTCACTATACCTCGTCTGGAACTATTGGCAGCCCTAATAGGTGCTCGTTTGCTTCACTATTTCTGCAAAGAAACTCAGTTAAACTCAAAATACAGCAACTCTCTGGTGCAATTCCACAATCACTTTAAGTTGGATTAAAGGAGATCTCAATCGTTGGAAAACTTTTGTCTGCAACCGTTTTACGGAAATCCTTCACTACACTACCCCAGCACAATGGAGATACTGTCCAAGTGCCCAGAATCCGGCAGACCATCTATCACGAGGTATTTTTCTGGCAGAACTTACCACTTTGGAACTTTGGTGGAATGGCCCACAGTGGTTAACGAAATCCAAAGACGCTTGGCCTACCAAATGTTTATCTACAAACGACCACCCATTAGCTGTACCTGAGGCACGTAAGCAAGAATCTCAAACCCTTTGTACAACTACAATTCAACCTGTGATGGATATCTCTCGATTTAGTTCTTACGTGAAACTTATTCGTGTGACAGCATGGATTTTACGTTTCTTGCACAACTGTAGGTCACAACAGCGCTTGTCATTAGATTTAACATCTGACGAATTGAAGAAGGCTAGAGATTACTGGATTCTTACTGTACAAAAACAGTGTTTCACAATTGAAATAGACGCTCTACAAAATGCTCGGGCATTACCCATAAAGTCAAAAATATCTCGTTTTAATCCTTTCCTTAAATATAATCTTATTCGACTCGGAGGCAGATTACAATTTGCTCCTATAACCTTGGAAACACGACACCCTTTGTTACTTAATGGTTCAAACCCTTTTGTTCGAATTTTGATCATTTATACACATATTCGTCTACATCATTTATGCGTAAGAGTGGTTCTTTCTGAGCTTCGTTCTAATTTTTGGATCCTACGAGACCGACAAGTCATCAAACGAGTGATTCACAAGTGCTTACCCTGCAAGTTCTCAAAAGCGCCCCGCGCTAACCAAATCGAAGCCCCTCTTCCTGCCGATAGACTTACACCATGCAGTTATTCACTACTAATGGAATAGACTTCGCAGGCCCAGTATACGTCCGCAGTTTTAAACCTTTTAACACAGCCTACATCGCACTCTTCACGTGTTCAACTACTCGAGCCTTGCATCTTGAGCTCGTCTCAGATCTGACCACAGACAAATTTCTGATATCATTACAAAGATTCGTAGGCCGACGACGTCTCCCACATACCATTTATACCGATAACGCCACTACCTTTCAGGCCACCAACAAAGAATTGATCTTTTCATGGAATGCACTATCATCAACTAAGGTTCAACAGTTTTATGCTCATAACGGCATAAAATGGAAGTTTATTGTGCCACGGGCTGCTTGGTGGGGAGGCTGGTGGGAATGGTTAATAGGTTTAACAAAACGATGCCTTCGAAAATCCCTTGGTCGTGCATTATTAAATGAAGAAAGGTCTTTCTACGGCTTTGGTGGGAGTGGAAGCCGCCCTGAATAGCAGACCACTAGTATATGAACAAGAAAATGATGACACCGAAGAAGCCTTGACTCCAGACTCTTCATTTTATAACCGGTAAAAAATTAACGATAGTGCCATCAGATCCAGAGTCTACAAATATAAAACTTGTACGACTTTATAAACAACAACAGGATTTACTGGAAACGTTTTGGAAAAGGTGGTCCAAAGAATATTTGTTACAATTACGCACCAACCATCAAGTGCGCAATATTCACAAGCGCACTCACGTCAGTATAGGACAGGAGTGGCGAACCTTTATGGATCAACGTGCCATTTTTTCTAAAGAAATGTTTAATGAGGCTATACACATGCCGTCAAATAATTTTGACTTAGTGATTATTGGGAAAATAATAAAACTAAATACACTGCTGGCCACCCAAATTGCAACACCAAGAAAGACAAAAGATATCACAACAAAATTTATTTTGTAGATAACATGTTGACCAAGTATCAAATGATTAAATTTATAGACTTCTGTGAAGTGTGGTCCCTGCCAAAATCAGTAGCCAGAGTAGCCGCCTTTGTTGGAGATCACCGCTGCCACACACCTCGGCATTGATTCAAAGAGACTTTGGATGAGTTCTTGGGGTACAGTAGACCAAGCAGCTTCCACACGTTGCCAAAGTTGATCTGCTGTGGCAGCTGGGGATGGAATCTGGATCAATCGTAGAGCAACTATGGACCACATGTTTTCCATCGGCGAAAGATCCGGAGAGCGAGGCGGCCAGGGAAGCAATTCAATCTGGCGATTGACGAAGAACCATTGGACAATGCGTGCCACGTGTGGTCGCGCATTATCCTGTTGAAATATGGCTGTGGGAAAGCCCTGAAGGTAAGGAACGACAACTGGCTCCAACACCTCGGACATGTAGCGCTGGCTGTTTAAAGTACCGGCAATGCGTACTAGAGGTGTGCGAGAGTGATATCCAATACCGCCCCATACCATAATACCCGGTTCAGGACCAGTGTGGCGGTGCATAACGCAGCTGTTCAGCATCCTTTATTTGCGGTGTCTCCAGACTCGAATGCGACCATCGTGGTGTTGCAGACAGAAGCGTGACTCGTCAGTAAAGACAATTTCATTCCATTCTGCCGTCCACATCCTTCTGTCATCGCACCATTGGCGGCGGAGACGTCTGTGGTTCTGCGTCAAGGGTAGACAAAGCAATGGACGTCTTGCGGACAGACCACTCTGCTGTAAACGGCGTCGAATGGTACGCGCAGACACTGGATGATGCGTTACAGACTGCATGTGCTGTGCTATGGTTCGTGATGTGACTGAGCGATCCGTCACTGCCATGCGCACAATTTGCCTGTCATCACGTGAAGTGGTGCGCTGAGGTGGATGCGATCGAACACGCTGGTCCGTCATACCCTCCTGCATCCAACGATCACATATCAGCATTACAGTTGTTTGGTTTCGTCCTACACGACTACCAATTTCCCTGAAAGATAATCCACAATCTCGGTAGGCCACTATCCTTCCACTGTCGAACTCGGATACTTGATCAAAAGATGATCGCTGTTTTCGACGAGGCATAATTGATCGTTTTTTTGAAAAAACCACAAGAAAAACACAATTGCCGAACTTGAAATCGTCGAAATCTCCAAGCCTTAAATAGCGCTTTGAAGTGGCGCCACAGGCGCGCGTGATGTGCGTCTGCGCTGAAATTCTAATCATTTGCATATCTCATCTCCGCTAATGCATGTTGTAAATTTCGTGTTATTTGCATGTTTCCTTCAGGGTGTTGCATTTACAGTGGCCAGCAGTGTACTAACAACTCAAAACTCTTTATTCACTAACAAAAAAATACAGTTATATGTGTAATTCAAATTAAAGTAACATTAGTGTGACTTCTGTTGTTGCAGATTAGATGACAAATAACTTATATTAGGGTAGTAAGATGTTATTTTTAGCAGAATGCATGCTGAACTGGAATCATCTTCCAAACGGTTTCTAAGCGAGTTTTTAATGTTATTCATCTCTGAAAATAATGACTCGCAGGCATAAGTAGATGAAAATATTTTCAAAATAGCATGAGCCAGCTTCTTCAAACAGTTAAATGTATCTGGAATCGAATTCCATGTTGCCAAAATTTTGTTACTGGCATTTTTACTTATATTGCTTGTTAGTCTTTCTGTTTCAATCAATTCAAACTTTTTCCTTGTTTCAATAAATTTTTGAATCCATATTGAACTAGACTGGAAATCAATCAGCTGCATTTCAAATTCTTCAATTTCCAACCAATCGAATTGGGACAAGTTCAGTTTATCAAATGAAATCACATCAGGGTACATAATAAACTTGAGCGTTTCCGATAATTCTTTGAACTGAGAAAATCTCGCTGAAAATTCCTTGATTGAAGAATCAATTACGGAACTTAATTCATCAATAACTTTTTCTTCATCTGCTTTCTCATGTACATCTAAATCTTTGATATTTTTTTTCAAGTTTGGGAAATATTTGTAGTTTTTTGTAATAAAATCGTCCCTGAAAACATACAGTTTAGCGTCAAAAGCGCGAATGAGATCCATCATGACGATAATTGTTTTTGTTTCCTTTTGTGCCTTGAAGCTTTATGTTCAATTCATTGAAATGTTGGCATATGTCTGTAAAAAACATCAATTTTGAAAGCCACATAACATCCATCAATTTAAATGCAAACCGTTTTGATCGGTGGCGTGCCCAAAATATTGTGTTGCGTGCCATTGGTTCACCACCCCTGGTATAGGAGATATAGTGCTATTACAGGAGGATGTGAGGCCACGTCATATGTGGAAAAAGGCCCGCGTCGAAAGACTAATCATAGGTCGTGATGGAGAAATTCGATCATGTGTACTACGTATCGATAAAAGGGAAATTACTAGACCTGTACAGCTGGTCATTCCTGTTAAGGTTGACCAGGGTGGGGAGGATGTCACGGATCCAGGGCCCGACATAGCCTAATTGGGGCCCGGGGCAAAACTTCTTTGGGGGCCCCCGTCTGCTTCACTACTTCAGTAATGAAGAACCGAACTTTATGGAGGTATTTAAATTTTTCACCTCATTATAGATATATAACAAGAAAATTGACTAGAACCTTAAAATAGCTATGAAGCCCCCCCCCCCCTGCAATGTTCAGACGAAATATCGTTCTGTCCATTTTATTGATTTTCTGACAATTCTACGTCCATCATTAAAAGGGATATAGCACATCTGAAGAGCTAAAATTAGGCAAAAATGCTATTTAAATTTATCCGTTATATTTCCGTGATTTTTCATTCTCAACAATTTGCAATTGATCCTGGCTTGATATACCAACTTCAATAAATATTATTTCTTTTCTTTTTTTATCGTGAATAACAATATCAGACAAACTCATATCCTTGCTGACATTAGGGCGTAATTCAGCTAAATTCCGCCCTAGAGAGCCCTGGATTTACGAAATATAGATTTTTTGTGTTCATACGTTACATTAATGAAGAAGCTAACATAAAACTGACGGATTTTACACTGTACTGATATTTTGTTTTAAAAAGTTCATTAAAGAAGGAAACGTAAAATAAACTTTCTATTCGATTTGGGGACCCCCCTCTGATGTGGGGGCCCGGCGCAACTGCCCCGTATGCCCCTGCCTTAATCAGGCTCTGCACGGATCCCCAATAGATGGCATCTTCTCCCTTGAAACGCTAACATCACCATGGTTACTCATAGTTGAGGAGCCCTCTTGCGGTGACCTAGTTTCCAGATCGACGAGCATTACGCTCAGCTAGAGAATAGTGATGGGCAAAACGGATCAGTAGAGAGATCCGGATCTTTGGGAACCGTTCACTTTACTGAACGGCTCTGAACGATCCGTTCATCGTTCACTAGAAAGATTAAAGTCTGTGTGTGTATATATATATATATATATATATATACACTCATGGACAAAAAAATTATCGCACCAAGAAATAATTGCGGGATCGTAACGAAACTTGCAATGAAGGTACATGTCGGGGAGATATGCAAATGATTAGAAATGCGGCGTGATTGCGCATTACGTATAGCCGGTAGAGGGCGTTGAACATCGTACACTGTGGAGTATAAAACAGGTAACCAAAGCTTGTTTGAGTGTGCTGAATCATTTACAAAGGAAGAGCTGAGATAGACATGCCATTACGCCGTGTTCGAAGACAATATAAGCAGTTGTCGCAGTTTGTGAGGGGGAGAATCGTTGGGATGATGGAAGCTGGGTGGTCAGCTAGGCGAGTAGCTCGTCAATTACGCCCCTCTGATTGTGTTGTGAGGAGGTGTTGGGACCAGTGGACCCGAGAGAAGTCATGTACACGAAGACCAGGCTCAGGACGCCCTCGACAGACCAGTCGTCGAGAAGACCGCCACATCGTAAGAAATGCACGCGTATAGCCAACTGCTTCATCGGCCGCCATCCAGGCAAGGTGCCTGGATGGCGAACCTAGTGAAGGTCACTAGGGGCCTATGTGTCTTCTCGAACCATATGAAGGCGCCTGGCTGAAGGACAGTTGGTATCGCGGCGCCCATTGCGTCTACTGCCCTTGACGCTCACCCATCGACGCCTCCGTTTGGAGTTCTGCCGCGCACGAGGAAACTGGACTGCAGCGGAATGGAACCAGGTCGTCTTTAGCGACGAATCCAGATTCAATCTCGGCAGTGATGACAATCGTGTTCGTGTGTGGAGAGCCCGTGGTGAACGCTTCAATCCTGCCTTTGCTGTACAGCGACACATCGCTCCCACAGCTGGTGTGATGGCATGGGGTGCCATTGCCTACAATACACGGTCACCCCTAGTATTGTTCCGTGGCACCATGACAGCCCAGAGGTATGTTCATGAAATCCTGCAACCACATGTGTTGCCACTCATGCAACGGCTCCCAGGAGCCATTTTTCAACAAGACAATGCTCGGCCTCATACGGCAAGGGTGTCACGAGACTGTCTCCGCACTGTTACTACCCTTCCTTGGCCTGCCCGATCCCCAGATTTGTCTCCAATCGAGCATATCTGGGATCATTTGGGACGACGAGTTGGGCATCCCACGAGTTTGAACGAACTAGAGGCAAGGTTACAGCAAATATGGAACGAAATGTCTCAAGACATCATACAGAACTTGTATGACTCAATGCCCGATCGTATCGCATCGTGCATTCGCGCTAGAGGGGGTCCAACGGAGTATTAACTCCTCCGTTCTTTTGCCTTTTTCTCTGAAATAAATTATCCTTTTTCTTTGATTTTCTTATCATTTACTTATATCAAAGTAGTCATTACGTATGTAAAATTTCGTTTCATTTTGACGACTCCTTCTTGGTACGCTAATTTTTTTGTCCATGAGTGTATATATATATATATATATATATATATATATATATATATATACTGCTGGCCACTGTAAATGCAACACCCTGAAGGAAAGATGCAAATAACATGAAATTTACAACATGCATTAGCGGAGGTGAGATATGCAAATGATTAGAATTTCAGCGCAGACGCACATCACGCGCGCCTGTGGCGCCACTTCAAAGCGCTATTTAAGGCTTGGAGATTTCGACGATTTCAAGTTCGGCAATTGTGTTTTTCTTGTGGTTTTATCAAAAAAACGATCAATTATGCCTCGTCGAAAACAGCGATCATCTTTTGATCAAGTATCCGAGTTCGACAGAGAAGGATAGTGGCCTACCGAGATTGTGGATTATCTTTCAGGGAAATTGGTACTCGTGTTGGACGAAACCAAACAACTGTAATGCGGATATGTGATCGTTGGATGCAGGAGGGTACGACGGACCGGCGTGTTCGATCGCATCCACCTCAGCGCACCACTTCACGTGATGACAGGCAAATTGTGCGCATGGCAGTGACGGATCGCTCAGTGACATCACGAACCATAGCACAGCACATGCAGTCTGTAACGCATCATCCAGTGTCTGCGCGTACTATTCGACGCCGTTCACAGCAGAGTGGTCTGTCCGCAAGACGTCCATTGCTTTGTCTACCCTTGACGCAGAACCACAGACGTCTCCGCCGCCAATGGTGCGATAACAGAAGGATGTGGACGGCAGAATGGAATGAAATTGTCTTTACTGACGAGTCACGCTTCTGTCTGTAACACCACGATGGTCGCATTCGAGTCTGGAGACACCGTGAAGAGAGGATGCTGAACAGCTGCGTTATGCACCTCCACACTGGTCCTGCACCGGGTATTATGGTATGGGGCGGTATTGGATATCACTCTCGCACACTTCTGGTACGCATTGCCGGTACTTTAAACAGCCAGCGCTACATCTTCGAGGTGTAGGAGCCAGTTGTCCTTCCTTACCTTCAGGGCTTGCCCACAGCCATATTTCAACAGGATAATGCGCGACCACACGTGGCACGCATTGCCCAACGATTCTTCGTCAATCGCCAGATTGAATTGCTTCCCTGGCCGCCTCGCTCTCCGGATCTTTCGCCGATAGAAAACATGTGGTCCATGGTTGCTCTACGATTGACCCAGATTCCATCCCCAGCCGCCACAGCAGATCAACTTTGGCAACGTGTGGAAGCTGCTTGGTCTGCTGTACCCCCAAGAACTCATCCAAAATTCTCTTTGAATCAATGCCGAGGCGTGTGGCAGCGGTGATCTCCAACAATGGCGGCTACTCTGGCTACTGATTTTGGCAGGAACCACACTTCATAGAGGTCTATAAATTTAATCATTTGATACTTGGTCAACATGTTATTTGCAAAATAAATTTTGTTGTGATATCTCTTGTCTTTATTGGTGTTGCAATTTGGGTGGCCAGCAGTATATATATATATATATATATATATATATATGTATGTATGTATGCATGTATGCATATATATATGTATATACATATATGCATATATATATATGTATATATATACATATATATATATATATATATATATATATATATATATATATATATATATATATATATATATATATATATATATATATATATATATATATATATATATATATACATATATATATATACATATATATATACATATATATATATATATATATATATATACATATATATATATACATATATATATACATATATATATATATATATATATACATATATATATATACATATATATATATATATATATATATATATATATATATATATATATATATATATATATATATATATATATATATATATATATGGGAAGCGAATTCTTAAGTCCTCAAGAAATTCACAATACGACACGTAATTTAAGGTTATCTATATTTAAACTTGATTAGATATAAAAAAAGAAATTAATATATACATAGAGTTAAGTTGAGTGTTAAGGTAAAGTCTTTACACCAGTCGCTGGCAAATTACAGATATACTTCTAGGGGCCGTCTTGCCCAAACTTCAGTTACATTACAGGGCCGTCTGCCCTTTACTAGCACGACCGTCAGCGTCGGCATCCAGGGGTCAACTCACGAGTAACATCTCTCTCCGCGGGATGGCACTGTCGTCTCCTCGTTTACTCAGCGCTGCGTTGCAACCGTTCCCATAACGCTCGGGCATCTTGATGTTTTGGCCCTCCAAACTCTTTACTCTGCACAGAAATCTAAAAAAAAGGAGAAAAGAAAAAAAAACAGTATCTAGGACTTATAATTGTTATGACATTTAATTTTGTACTGCTGCCCATGGTTTCATGTGATCTGCGGCAGTTGTTGTGACATTCGGTCCATCGTGGTTGCCTAACTTCTGGACATCAAATCTGTCGTTGGACTTTATTTTCGTAATCTTGTAGGGTCCGAAAAATTTAGGTTTCAGTTTAGTTCCAGTTCCAAATTGAGTTTTTTCAATCGCAACGAGTTCTCCAATTTTATATTGTCTTGCGTTCTTCCTTTTTCGATTAAAATTTTTCTTATTTTCTTCTTGTATCTTCAATATATTTTCTTTTGCTATTTCTCTCATGTTTTCTCGGTCTTCCATACTTGCTTTGATATATTCTTCTTCTAGGATTTCCTTTATCTTTAAATCTTCTTTACTTTTTAATTTAACTCCTGTAAGAAGCTCAAACGGTGTAAATTTTGTTGATCTTGAAATGGTACTGTTAATAATTTTTTGAACGGCAGGTACATGCTTATACCACTTGGTTGCATCATCGATGGTTAGTTTTGACAAAATCGGGATGAGGGGTCTGTGCATCCTCTCCACCTGTTCATTTCCTCTTGGAATACCGGCTATTATCTTAACGTGGTCTATATCTTCTTCTTTACAAAATTCCTGAAATTCGTTGGACAAAAATGCACCACCTTTATCTGAAATAATCCTTGACGGGTTTCCAAATGTTGTTTGTTGTAACCTCAGTTTGTCGATGGCGTCTTTAGCTGACGTTGATTTTGTGGGGTAGAGCCAAACATACTTCGTAAATGCATCTACCACAGTAAAAATGTGCTGGTACTTTTTATTCGATGAGGGCATTGGTTCAATAAAATCTATGTGGTACGTGCTTAATGGTAAGTTCTCTTTGGGAATCGGATTCAAAAATCCTTCACTTTTCCCGCTTTTTCTATTACACAGTATACACTCAATACAATTCTCAATGACACTTTCGATTTTCTTTTTCACATTTGGCATGTAGAAGTCTTGTCTCAAAATTTCTTCTATCTTTGCTACTCCAAAGTGGCCTTTGTTATGAATTTCACGTATGATTTCTTTTTGCAAGTCTTCCGGAACAACTAAAAGATCTTTTCCATTTTCGTACTTATATAGAACGTCTTTTTCAATTGAATAATCATTGTTTTTACCCAATTTCACTAATTCTTTGATAGTCTTAACCCACTCGTCGTCATCTTGTGCTCTTGCAATTTTAGTAGTTAACTCTGCGTGCGAACGTGTTGTCACTAGGACGGTGTTTTGGCTCAACGCATCTACGTGTTTCGTCGTTTTGGATACTGGGAATTTTTTAACAGCTAATGTTTTACTTGGGGAAGGCTGAATTGTTCCGTTCTCTATTACATAACCTAAAAATTCAATGTTTTGCTTCAAGAATTGGCACTTTTTAAAATTTATCTCTAATCCATACTCGGACGCTCTTTCCATCACACGTTTTAATTTAAGTAAACCTTCTTTCTCATTGTTCGATGGAATTATCAAATCATTCATATAAATAATAATGGTGTTGTCTTTTAACATATCTCTAAATATTGTGTAAATGTATCGTTGAAACACACTGGGGCTAGTGGACAGTCCGAAAGGAACTTTTAAAAACTCATATTGTCCTTCATGAGTGACAAATGCTGTATATTTACGGCTCTTCTCTGCAACATCAACATGGAAAAATAAGTTCTTTAGATCAAGCGTCGTAAAAATCTTTGATTGTTCTAATCTGTCTAACGCGTCTTCTAATGCCCGTATCACACTAAAGATTTAGCACAAGCTTTTAGCGCAACTGTTTCACTAAACCTGTTTTACCTGCAACTGTTGCACTAAAATACTGTGTGATAGAGTGTTTTTCTATGAATCTTTAACTGCAACTTTTCCCATTCTACATGGGAAAAGTTTCACGAAAAGCTTGTGTTGCACATAATTGTCCAATAGCAGGGCAGGTTTTTGGCTCACGTGACTCGCGATCGAGCAAGGAATAAAATATGGCCGCCAACACGGATCCGTGGACTAAAGAAGAAATTTTAAATTATTTCATCGACGAAGTTACAATTCGTGAAATCTGTGGAACCATAGTCATTACAATTACAAGAAAAGGACGTTAAAGCGGTTGACTTGTAAAGAGATAGGGGAGATAATGAGTGAGAAATGGCCTCATTACCAATCTTCTTTTACTAGCGGTAAGTAAGATTTTGCATGTCTTTTATACATTTCTTATCCGTAACAACTTATTAATTATTTATAGTATTGCCACGTTTTATATAATTTCAAAATAATTCTATTTAATTGTGGATCTTTCGGAACTTTTCGGATCATTGATATGGATTCATATCAATTGTCATTTTTATCGCCAAACTTCGCCAATGTTTGTCAACAGAAATAATCTTCGTGCATAGGATATTGCACTGAAACAAGTTACAATTTTTTTTTTCTGTATTCGGAAAACAATCAATCAGAATTTTTAATCATGTAGTAATAACTTCTTATTTAACAAAGTTAATTGTATTGAAAGCCATTAATAGTCTACCCTGCTTTATCATTATTGTTCAATAATGCAAGAGATATTTTTAATGCTAAGATTTTAAGTATTGTGGTTGCATTGATTTACTGTACTGACACTAGTATTTATGGTATGCTAAATTTACGAACTTATGGATCACTTATGATAGTAAACATTCAGTTTACATGCAACTGAATAACAACAATAATAACACTTACATTTTTGTTTAAATTTTTGAACAAAAATAAATAAATTTCATTTTGTGTTAAAGTTTTGTTAAAGAAATAAAACATTCTTAAAATTTGAGAGTTTTATAATTTGTGTTTTGAAAGAGAAAAATGTTTAACTTAAAATTTTGTTACAAGTGCTTTAAAAAAAAGAAAAAAAAAATTTTATTTATAATTATATATATAAAATTAAGTACTATTTTATATTAGAATAATGTTTTATATTAGTTTATATATAATGTGTAATATGTATTGGTGTTTAAGTTGTATTAAATCTGTAAATATTTATCATCAGCAATAAGTTGACAATTTTGAAAATATTGGATATATATCAAAATATCGGATATTTTCGATATTTTGGAACCCTGATCACAGCTCTCATTTTTTAATTTATTATTACATTTCAATATTCCATTTTAATGTCTATTTTTTACAGGATACAGAGAGTGAATTTGGGGAATTTACCCAAGAATCGGTTACTGCAGTCAATGAAAATGCAGTAATGAATAGCCCCCAGACCAATAAAAGGAAAGTGATGGAAACTTCATTAATTCCCCCTAAAAAAAAGGGGGGAAAGTGTGGATAAGCAAATATCCAGCACGTTGGAGCAAGTCAAGAACTTAATGGCATCTATAAATGAGGATAAAGACAATGTCGATGATGCCTTTTTTAATTATCTGAGATGTACATTTAAAAGTTTAAAAGATGTAAACTTAAAAGAAAAGGCAAGAGTTGAAATCCAAGGTGTTATCAATAAATATTGCATGGCAGACTTGAATAATAAATAATTTTTTAATAATAATAAATAATTTTTTAAATAAATTTTTTACTTCATGTTTCATTTCATTGATTTCATTGACCATAATTTAATTTTACAAATAGCTGGTATGTTGCATATAACTGGTATTTATAGGTATTTTGGCATTTGAAAAATATATAGCAGTAGCATACAGCTCAGATTCAAAAAATTATAATAACTGAGAAAAAGTAATAAGAAATTATTTTCCATTTATTTATTTATGATACTATTCCAAAATTTATTGATATATCTGAGAGTTAACCTTTTCGTAGATGTCCATTTTTTTAATATTGTGTTAGTATTTTATGTAATGTAATTATTCTAATATTTTGAATATGAGCTGTACTAAAATCTGAATGTAATTTATCTGAATTTTTTTTAATTTCACACTTTTTTGTGCTAAGAATGTTGCTAGAAACTAATCTTTCCATTTGTACCACAAAAGATCAGATCCATATGGGTAACCCAATTTATATGGGTACAGAAAAAAGAAATCAAATTATTTTGGTACTTGGCAAAGTTATGTTCTAACATAAAATAATAATGGTCGTTCTAACCCCTCTTTTGAGACTAAGTTTTCGTATGCTGTTTTCATAATTGAAACCAGTGTAGTTATTATTTACAAGTTATACAGAACAAAAAAATTTTCAATCTTAACTTTGAACAAGGTACATTTATTAAAAATTAAATTCAATGTAAATTGCACATTTGCTCTTGCCATGGAACAGGTTCCACATTCTATTGAAGTCAGCAGCTAATGCTTTCCATTCAGTTTCATTACTGGGGCAATTTAGATAATCATCTTTTAAAACTGTAAAAATTGCCTTGCATACTAGTGGCAAGATTCCAGAAATGGTGTTTTGAGCAATGCGAAAGTGAAAACTTAATGATTGCCACGTTTCACCTGAAAAATAAAGATAAATACTGTCAGTAAAGAATCAGACACAGGTAATGCTTAAAAGAAAAACATTTTAGCAATTCTCTTTTAATGATCCATAGGTGTATTTTTTCATCTAAAGATCTGTCATAGTAATTTTGTTCAAAACAGAATAGTACAGAAAACATAAACAATAAAACATCAGTTTCTAATGTGCCTAACATGCCAAATCTAACATCTAATTACAGTAGGCTCTCTGTAATCGACACAGCTTGGGACCAATGCTAGTGTGGATTATAGGTCATTCTATTGTTTATGTTTTGAAAATTGTAAGTAAAACCAATCAACAGTTTTTTTTACAATTAATGACAAATTAAAATAACAGAAATATTATAATAAATATTGTACAATGATTTTATTTGAATTTATTCAAATATACAATTAATGATTTTTAAAAAAATGTCACAATATATATTTTTACATGCTAGCTATTGAATTGTCAATGATTGGCATTGAAACTTAACATCAAATTTCAATGTTTACATCTGTTATGATGTGTGGATTATAGGTGCTTGCGAATTAAAGAGAGTCTACTATATTATATTAATTAACTATCAAATATAATATTTTCAATTTTTGCACAGTAAGCACCCACATAATAAAATGTTTATTTTAATGCAAATACATTTGCCAATTTCATGATTATAGATTTTGTGTGACCAACTTGGTCACTTCTGGGGTAATTATCGATCAGCAACAAATTTGATTAAAATAGATTGCCATAATATATATTATATAAATCAAAGTATTAAAACCGAAATACACTAGAATATGTAAAAGTACATGTGTATGTTAGTATCGACCATATTTATACTACCTAAAATAATTAATCCTACTTATACTTTATTGTATGCGACTGTGTTTATATTCTACAGTCCTGCCCATCATATTCATTAAATCATGATAATGATAATCTTGTACTAGTCTTTAATATCAATATTAAGATTTAAAAAAAAAGCAATGTTTATAAAAAGTCTATATCTTTACCTGTAGCTAAATATCTGAGAGTGAGTGCCAAACGTTCACCAGGAGGAATACTGTGTCTCATTTGTGTATTTCTTTTTTGTATCAAAGGTAATACTTTTTCAAGCAAATACTCAAAAGATGCTGTATCCATCCTAATCCACCTTCTATAGCCTTCAGTATCCTAGTATTAAAAAAATAAGATATGTTTAATTTTTCATAATTGTATTTCATGTATAGAAAATTTCTATGAGCAAGATATTACAGCAACCTTTTCAAACATTTCACTAAAACCAAACAGTTGGGGGAAAAAGAAATAATCCTCTTTTAGGGGACTTAAAGAAGGGTCAAATATTCTGCATAATAATTCTATAAATATTATTTCTATAATAATTTATTAATTCTAGCAAAATTTGAAAGAAAATATCTTACCTGAAGTGCCAGTTCCCTCATCAAATTCTCATAACATCCTAGTTTATTTCTTTTTTTAACCATTCCCTTGTCCAAATTTTTCTTTCAGATTTTTTTCTTCTTGCAATTAATGCTGCTGTAAGGCAAATTATTTTAGCACATATCGTTTTTTTAGATGATATGCTCATAAAATTGGATGGAGCCATGATTTGAATAGGTTATGTCCGAGTGAGCAATCGATTCGTAATACATGCGCTAAGAAATTTGTATGCTATGCCTAAAGCCTAATGGTCGATAACAGGATTGGTACGGTAACCCGTCCGCTTCGGTTTGCGAATCCGTTTGTCAAACTCCAGCAACCCTTCACAGACACTCCGCGAGGAGAAATGCTTGACGAAAAGCTTAAAGTTTCACCAAATTCTTCAGTGTGATACGGGTTTAAGAGGGGTAAAGGGAAATTGTCTTTAACGATCTTTTTATTTAACTGCCTGTAGTCAATACATAAACGGTACTCGCCTGATTTTTTCTTACACAATACTACGGGTGCAGTGTAATCTGAACACGATTCTGTAATTATATTATCACGCAACCAAATTTTAATTTGCTCTTCGATTATTTTTTGCTCTGCAAAGGGAAATCTCCGACAACGCTGTTTCACAGGAAATTCATCTTTCAAAACAATGTTCATTTTTAACCCCGTGTTTTTAGTTTTGTTTGGTTTGTAATTCGCGATGAGGTCTGCAACTTCCGTTTTCAATCCCGAGTCTAAATTATGGCAGATGTCAATTTCGCTCTCGCTTATGGCGTCTCGTATTGTAAACAATCTTTCGAATTCGCTCGATGTTTTGTCTATATTATGGAGTGGCGAATCTTCTGCCTCTGTGTCCTTGACACGTTTCCGGCATACTCGAACGATTCCTACATGAAAATTTTTCCGCTCCCCGGTAACTCTCATTCCGTGTTCATCTAATATGATATTTAACTGTTTCATGACATTCATACCGATAATAGCGTCTTCGCACAATTCTTTCAAAACGTATATATCACTAGTTATAACACAGTTGTCTATTTTTATTTCCGCATTAAAGTAGCCTAAAGGAATCACTTCCCCATTTCCAATACCGTTTAAAATAATATGATCATTCTTTAGTTCTGGTTTACTAAGCTTTTCATAAATAGATTCTTTGATCATTGTAATTTCACTACCGCTGTCGAACAATGCATTAGTTTCATAACCCATAATAGTAATTTTCTTTTTAATTTTATCATCATTAGCATAAGATTTAATTTTAAACACATCTTTAGTACAATCAACAGCTTTATGATTAAAATTCGAACATTTAAAGCAACGCAATCCTCGAGCTTTGTTTTGGCATTCATGAGATTTATGCCCAATTTCATTACAAGAACAACAGACTATGTTCGAGTGTTTGTTCCGATACTGGTCCCTGTAATTAAATTTTGGTTTCGATTCTTTACTTCTGTTTTCATTCCATTTGTACGAATCTTTAGTTTGTTTCTCAAAATTGTGTCGTTTCATACTTATGTTTTTAAAATGATTCTGACTCTCATTGTCCGGCGTTTGTGTTAAAATTAATGTCCGTTCTCGCGACTCTACTTCTTTTTTCAAAAATTGTAGCAAATCCGTAATTTTATTTTTTTCTGATTCGGTGGATCTATTAAATTCTAGAGCTATATCGTGCGGAATGGTTTTGATCAAAATAGGGAATAGTAACGTTCCGTAGGTGTTCGGTTCAATACCAAGACTTTGTAGCGCATTCACTTCAACGGAAACTGTATCATAAACTTTGCGTAATGTTCCTACATCTCTTGAATTTCTACACGGCGTCAGGTTTAATAATTTTGACATGTGAAAGTCCACGATTAATTCTACTTTTCTAAATCTAGAATCTAAAATTGAGATAGCTTTTTTATAATTTTCAGCTACGAGTGACAAACCAGAAATAGCTGTTTTAGCGTCACCTGATAAATATGTGATCAGATAGTTAAATTTTTCCACTTCTGTTAATACTTCGCTATCGTGAATTGCATTTTTGAATTGGGCCCAAAAATTCGGCCATTTACTTATTTCCCCATTAAATGCTTCAATAACTAAACGTGGAAGTTTCACTGGTGTGGCGTTTCTCGAAAACGAATCTTCTGAACTTAACTCTGTCGATTTATTTTGATTCTTACTTTCCGTTTCTAATTTCTTAATAATTTTTTTAGCACGGACTTTGGCTATTATTATCTCTTCGTGATAATTCTCTGCTGAAATTGTTTCTTTTTCAAGCTGTTTTTCGTCTGTAATATCATTCTCAATCTGACTATCTATTAATTTTAAGTTTTCTTCCTTATCGGTTAAAAGTATAAGTAATTCGTCTATTAAATCTACATCTGGCTGAGTTTCATGCATAACGGCTTCCAATCTTTTAATTATTTTTGTCGTGGCCGTTCTCAGCGTAGTACGCTTTTTCAAATTTTTATCTAATGCTTCCATCATGCAATATAATAAGAATTCGCTTACCGTTTTGGTCTCTCGGGTTCAACAGATGTCTTTCTTTTCAGGTTGGAATGGCTCTCAGCATACCATAGTCCAAGAGTCACTTAGTTATCGCAGTCTTTAATTTAATCCAAAAGTCACTAATATTCACAAAATTCACTAATATATTTTAAAACTAACTTATCCCTGCCAGGCTCCCATTTGTGGGAAGCAAATTCTTAAGTCCTCAAGAAATTCACAATACGACACGTAATTTAAGGTTATCTATATTTAAACTTGATTAGATATAAAAAAAGAAATTAATATATACATAGAGTTAAGTTGAGTGTTAAGGTAAAGTCTTTACACCAGTCGCTGGCAAATTACAGATATACTTCTAGGGGCCGTCTTGCCCAAACTTCAGTTACATTACAGGGCCGTCTGCCCTTTACTAGCACGACCGTCAGCGTCGACATCCAGGGGTCAACTCACGAGTAACATCTCTCTCCGCGGGATTGCACTGTCGTCTCCTCGTTTACTCAGCGCTGCGTTGCAACCGTTCCCATATATATATATATATATATATATATATATCCCGACGCACGACATTAAATACCTCCGTATCTAGGCCGGATATGGGCACGTTAAATCCAAAGACCGGAAAGTCCCTCTATGAGGTCAGGGAGGGTGGGAGAGGTTACGATTCCCCCCCCCCCCCAAGATGTCGCTCATGGGGGTGCTCGGTCAAAATTAAGCTGTCAGCTAGCTAAGACGGACTATGGTGAGTCTATGATGAGTCAGTTTGACTCCTAGATTTTATGTCAAGAACGAGTTCTGTTTTTTATTTCCTTTAAATACTTTTATTTTTTACATATATTAGTAATTATTAAGGGAAAATGTATACTTGTATGAATATATAACTTCATTAACTGAACATATTCCTTGTTTTAAAAGTTGTATTATTATTTTATATTAATAGATATACAATGTATGTATGTATTTTATTTCCTTTAAATACTTTTATTTTTTACATATATTAGTAATTATTAAGTGATAATGTATACTTGTATGAATAAATAACTTCATTAACTGAACATATTCCTTGTTTTAAAAGTTGTATTGTTATTTTATATTAAGAGATATACAAAAAGATGTATATATTTTTCAAGAGAGATAATTTTTGTCATGTTATTTCAAACGCAAAATCGTTTAACATCTAGGTGTGTATCTGATTCTATGTTTCTGTGACATAAAAAAGTTCTTTCACACCGTAAACCCCCAAAAAAAGAACCAGATTTTTTAAAAAGTCATTTTTAAGCAGTTTCTAAGAGGACATTTTTAAGTTAACTCGTTCAGTACCTTAGACGTTTAATATATGAACTATTAACATTTTCTTCAACTTAATCTTTTATATTTTTCGAGAATATTTCATTATGTTTGATTGGCCGTCAGTAATGTGTCATTTTGATTTTATTTGTAACTAGCTGTTTACCCGACTGTTTCGGGTATTTATTTATCCCGATTTTTTATTAGACAGGAAAAGGAATGAATTCTACCTTTAGTGCAAAATGGGAGTCATTTTATTTCTCCCTCCTCTCTCCCCCCAGTGCTGATGGGGGCTGAACTTGTACTTAAGTAGCATCGTGAGTGTCACTAATCATCTCAGCGACCCCGAAAACTATTGATTAGACACCACTCTCGGTCATTTTGGACATTTTATTTTTCATCCTTTCCCCCTCCCCCCCCCCAATGCTGATGGGGGCTGAACTTGCCCTTAAACGGAATCGTGAGTGTCACTAATCATTTCAGCGTCACCGAAAACTATTGTTTCGACACTACTCTCGGTCATTTTGGACATTTTATTTTTCATCCTTTCCCCCCTCCCCCCCAATGCTTATTTTTGGAGGGGGGGGCTGAACTTGCCTTTAAACGGCTTCGAGAATGTCACTATTTATTTCAGTGATCCCGAAAACTATGGATTCGACACTAATATCAGTCGTTTTCGTTTAGTTTTACATGGCCCCCCTCCCCCCTAGGGGTGTCAAACTCCCGAGTAATTATTCCCATAAGTCTGTTCCCATAAGTCATATGTGTACCAAGTTTGGTTGAAATTGCTCCAGGCGTTCCAGAGTGATGCTGAAACATGGTATATACATACAACCGTTACTACACATTATTAAATGGATGAATTTGTATTTTCTACTCTACATCAATCGTTATATCAACCGCAACACTGAAAACGTAATTCATTACAATAGACTGCTTATTTCCCCGTTGACTTATACCCCCCCCCCCCCCACCGTTACTCAGCAGCTGGCCAGCAAATCAATCACCGCTGCCCGAACGTTTCTCCATAGAACCGGATCCTGGTCGTTCGCTAACGAGATCTGTAAAAAGATCGGATCTGCTCATGGCCCGATTTAGAAAATTCTTGACTATAGGCACAACTCGGAATGGGGGCCCCCCCAACTCTGATGTGGGTGTAAAATTTCCAAAATTGACACACAAAAAAAATAATCATGAATCATTGTGAAAGTACCATTTTACCAAGAATTGGCTATTTGAAGCGTAGAAGCCTAGAACATTATCAAATAACAAAAAGCAATACAACATATTAACTTCATCATTAAAACACCAATACAATGCAACCAGAAAACCTTATTAATCCCTTATATACCCTATAACATACATATGATGAACTATACATATAACCAGTGCTAGATTTCTAGAAATAGAGGTGCCGGAACGGTAACCTTCCGGGGTGTGTGTGTGGGGGAGGGGGGGGGGTATTCCAAATTATTGATAAATGGAGGTACCTAAAGAGAGGTACTGGAACGCCGTTCCGGCACGTTCCGCCTCAAATCTAGCCCTGCATATAACTATACATATGACGAACCTATCAATTAAATTTGTAAGGATATATATAAAAAATTGCTATTAAAAAAGGTAAAATAAAAAATAATTAATTGGGAATTTTTTCTTTTAAAATAAAAATTTGGGGGGGGGGGGCCTCAACATTCATGGGCCCCTAGGCCCGGGCCTAATGGAAAATCAGGGCCTGGATCTGCTATAGATCTGTAGATATGCTTCGGATCTGCTATAGATCTGTAACAGATCTATAGCAGATCCGAAGTCGGTCTTTCAGAGAACCGGGTCATTTTGAAAACAGATCTTCAAAAAGAGCCGTTCATTTTGAAAAGTCTTCAAAAAGAGACGGCTCTTTTTGAAAGACCTGTATCTTCAAAAAGATTCGAATCTGAAGATCTACTTCGGTCTTTCCGGTTCCGGTGAACGATGTGGGAGCCGTCAGATCCGAGATACTGAGATCCAGATCAGTCGTTCATTTCAAAGAGCCGTTCAGAGCGAACGGCTCTGAGCTGATTTACCCATCTCTACAAGAGAACTTGTTCTGCTGTGTATTGTAGTGATGGGCAAGACGGATCAGTAGAGATATCCGGATCTTTGGGAACCGTTCACTTTACTGAACGGCTCTGAACGATCCGTTCATCGTTCACTAGAAAGAATAAAGTATATATATATATATATATATATATATATATATATATATATATATATATATATATATATATATATATATATATATATATATATATATATTATATATATATATATATATATATATATATATATATATATATATTATATATATATATTATATATATATATATATACATATATATATATATATATATATATACATATATACATATATATATATATATGTATATATATATATGTATATATATATATATATATATATATATATATATATATATATATATATATATATATATATATATATATATATGTTGTTGTTGTTTCTAATGCCCCCTGGGCATTCTAGGCTTCGGGCTGAAGTGTGCGACTCCGGTTTAGCACCGCAAGAGTCGGAGTCCGTCTTAGCTAGCTGACAGCTTAATTTTGACCGAGCACCCCCATGAGCGACATCTTGGAGGGGGGGATCGTACCCTCTCCCACCCTCCCTGACCTCATAGAGGGACTTTCCGGTCTTTGGATTTAACGTGCCCATATCCGGCCTAGATACGGAAGTATTTAATGTCGCGCGTCGGGATATATATATACCTATGATGAGTCAATTTGACTCCTAGATTTTATGTCAAGAACGAGTTCTGTTTTTTATTTCCTTTAAATACTTTTATTATTTACATATATTAGTAATTATTAAGTGAAAATGTATACTTGTATGAATATATAACTTCATTAACTGAACATATTCCTTGTTTTAAAAGTTGTATTATTATTTTATATTAAAAAAATACAAAAAGATGTATATATTTATCAAGAGGGATAATTTTTGTCATGTTATTTCAAACGCAAAATCGTTTAACATCTAGGTGTGTATCTGATTATACGTTTCTGTGACATAAAAGAAAGTTCTTTCACACCGTAAACCCCCCAAAAAAGAACCAGATTTTTTAAAAAGTCATTTTTAAGCAGTTTCTACGAGGACATTTTTAAGTTAACTCGTTCAGTACCTTAGACGACCTTAGTCGTTTAATATATGAACTATTAATATTTTCTTCAACTTAATCTTTTATATTTTTCGAGAATATTTCATTATGTTTGATTGGCCGGCAGTAATGTTTCATTTTGATTTTATTTGTAACTAGCTGTTTACCCGACTGTTTCGGGTATTTATTTATCCCGATTTTTTATTAGACAGGAAAAGGAATGAATTCTACCTTTAGTGCAAAATCGAAGTCATTTTATTTCTCCCTCCTCTCTCCCCCCCAGTGCTGATGGGGCTGAACTTGTACTTAAGTAGCATCGGGAGTGTCAGCATTCCTCTCAGCGACCCCGAAACCTATGGATTCGACACTACTCTCGATCATTTTGGAAATTTTATTTTTCACCCCTTCTTCCCCCCCTCCCAATACAGATGGGAGGGCTGAACTTGCCCTTTAGCGGATCGTGAGTGTCACTAATCATATCAGCGACCCCGAAAACTATTGATTAGACACCACTCTCGGTCATTTCGGACATTTTATTTTTCATCCTTTCCCCCCTCCCCCCCCCCCAATGCTGATGGGGCTGAACTAGCCCTTAAACGGAATCGTGAGTGTCACTAATCATCTCAGCGACCCCGAAAACTATTGATTAGACACCACTCTCGGTCATTTTGGACATTTTATTTTTCATCTTTTACCCCTCCCCCCCAATGCTGATGGGGCCTGAACTTGCCCTTAAACTGAATCGTCAGTGTCACTAATCATCTCAGCGACCCCGAAAACTATTGATTAGACACCACTCTCGGTCATTTTGGACATTTTATTTTTCATCTTTTACCCCCCCCCCCCCAATGCTGATGAGGGCTGAACTTGCCCTTAAACGGAATCGTGAGTGTCACTAATCATCTCAGCGTCACCGAAAACTATTGGTTCGACACTACTCTCTGTCATTTTGAACATTTTATTTTTTATCCGTTCCCCCCTCCCCCCCCTCAATGCTGATGGGGGCTGAACTTGCCCTTAAACGGCATCGTGAGTATCACTATTCTTCTTAGCTACCCCTAAAACTATTGATTAGACACCACTCTCGGTCATTTTGAACATTTTATTTTTCATCTTTCCCCCCCTCCCCCCCCAATGCTGATGGGGCTGAACTTGCCCTTAAACGGTATCGTGAGTGTCACTAATCATCTCAGCGACACCGAAAACTATTGGTTCGACACTACTCTCGGTCATTTTGGACATTTCATTTTTCATCCCTCCCCCCCCCCCCCCAATGCTTATTTTTGGAGGGGGGCTGAACTTGCTCTTAAACGGCTTCGAGAGTGTTACTATTTATTTCAGCGATCCCGAAAACTATGGATTCGACACTAATATCAGTCGTTTTCGTTTAGTTTTACATGGCCCCCCTCCCCCTAGGGGTGCTATGGGTATCAACCCCCCCCCCCCCCCAGTAATTATTACCATATTATAAGTCATATGTGTACCAAGTTTGGTTGAAATTGCTCCAGAAGTTCCAGAGTGATGCTGAAACATGGTATATACATACATCCGTTAGTACATATTATTAAATGGATGAATTTGTATTTTCCACTCTACATCAATCGTTATATAAACCGCAACACTGAAAACGTAATTCAGTACAATAGACTGCTTATTTCCCCGTTGACTTATTCCCCCCGTTACTCAGCAGCTGGCCAGCAAATCAATCACCGCTGCCCGAACGTTTCTCCCGTTCGGGCAAAAACCCGGATCCTGGTCGTTCACTAACAGATCTATAGCAGATCCCAAGTCGGTCTTTCAGAGAACCGGGTCATTTTGAAAACAGATCTTCAAAAAGAGCCGTTCATTTTGAAAAGTCTTCAAAAAGAGACGGCTCTTTTTGAAAGACCTGAATCTTCAAAAAGATTGGAATCTGAAGATCTACATCGGTCTTTCCGGTTCCGGTGAACGATGTGGGAGCCGTCAGATCCGAGATACTGAGATCCGGATCAGTCGTTCATTTCAAAGAGCCGTTCAGAGCGAACGGCTCTGATCTGATTTACCCATCTCTAGTGTATTGTTTCAATGTTGTGTATTCTGTTTCGTGAATGTGAATAAATACGTTATATACGTGGGATAGTTCACCGGTCGAAGAACAATTACTAAATAATAACACTTAAAGAATACTAACATTTAATTAAACTATGTACAGAAATATTTACAAAAGGATTAGTGCCTTGATGTTACAACGGCCGAACATATCCCAGCTGGTTAAGTGCATGCAAGCACTACGAATATTATATCGGAACTGCACCGGAAGCGATGCACAACAGTTCGGATTTCAAATGTTCCTTGCGCCTCTTTCTCATTGGCCAGGTGAGTCGGAGCGCCATCTCCCGGCATCCTTGCTTCTCTATCAATGGCGTGTATCCTCGATTAACTACATATATATATAGCAAGTGTCAATAAATACAAGAAATACGCAATAAACTCCATGAAAACTTCATATTTTGACCACTCTGACTGAATATCTGTAATATGATCCAGGAGTCTTTTGTCTTTCTTCAAAAATCTATACTAGAGGTTATATTTTTTTCATTCGCCTTATACAAGTCAAATTGGGGGGGGGGGGGACCTGTCCCCTAACTTAACTTGAATAAATTAATAGAAGTTCAGTTAAAATCGAAAAATTGTAGAAAACTGTTAAGAAAGTATGTTTTTTCCCGCTTTTTCAAACTGTGAAACTGAAGATCCCGATTATGTCTTTAGCCTTAACATAGTTTTTAACAATGATATGATCCATAAAAATTCGACGATACAGTTTTTTTTTCTTTCTATTTATATTATATTTATTTTTCTCATTGTAAAACTTTTGAATACTACTCAAACATCAATTCTACTGTTTTCAATTAAAAAAATCATAATATTTCATATTTTAAGGACCGTCCGGCAGTCAAAGCGCTGAGGAGGGTCCTAACTGAATTCAATTCGTGCTCCCTCCAAAAGTTAGATGCACGCTACGCCTGTGCAACAGCACGGAGAGAATGTAAGTACAATTGGTGCAAAATACAGAATAGGGGGATACTTCCCAAGATACTCAGGGCTATAAATTAGACCAAAAATGGAAAAATTAAATCACTGGATACGTAACAAGTATCATAATATGGGAAATTCAATCCCATCTCCAAACGTTACGCGGCGCTACTGTCTGTGTGACGTCAGTGCGTATGCCCGCAGGATGTATTCCCGCCTTATCAGACGATCGCTGTACGACGAGATGGAAAGACGTCTCTCTCGAGCTGTTTATTTCCATTTTTATAATATTTAACTAATAAAGGATGTTTATATCCAATGTTGCTGTGGTCGTTCCCTCCCCACAATAATATATGGTTGTTTCCTGCACACTCTGCGTCCAGTCTCTGAGGAATGTTTTAGAATTGTCTCGTTTTCTTTCTTTATGCTTTCACCGCACCCCAATTGTCACCCGAGGCTACTACCGCCCCCGAGGAGCGGTATCGCCTTTTGGGAAACCCTGCAATAGAACATGCGTTGAGCACTTTGGGGAGACGTCTTGCGGCACGCATACCTCCACTTCAAAATGGCCATGAACTGAAGAGAGCACTGAAAGAAAAGTGCACAGTGTTGCCCCAACAGCTCATAGACCAACTCGTTTTAAATACGCTGCAATGCAAGCATTTCAGTTAAGGCACAATATTACAATATATTCCCTACTGAACATCACCTCTTTACTTTATCCCATCTTTGAGAAATATGCCTTTGTGCGATGATGTGTAATGCTTTCTAGCTGTTTCCAAATAAATTCTCTGAATTTATGTTTGTATTCTTTTTGCATATGTGTTATTTCATTCACCAATGTGGTGCATATTGAAGTTTCTGTGTTGCGAATTTCATTCATCCAGGTTGCTCGATTGCGAAGAAACAGTGAAAAACCACACGGTCCTAAAGTTTTGCACGCTAGTGTGTGTGTATATATACATATATATACAGTGGTGGGATTCAAATAAATTAAGAACAGGTTCTATGTTCTAATCAGTGGTCGGCCTCACACCGGTTCCACAGAACCGGTGCGAACCGGCTGAATCCCACAACTGTAGATTTATATATACAGTGGAATCTCGATCAATCGTTCTCCGAATCATCGTTTTCCCGTATGTGTCGTTTATTTCACCCAGTACCGACGATCATATTGCTTTGTTATGTTCCCACATCTATCGTTTTCCCGCATTTATCGTTCACTTCAGTTCGTCCCTTGAAAAACGATAGATTGAGATTCTACGGTATATATATGATAGAAATAGTTTTTTCTACACTTATTTTGATTATTGTGCGTAAGGCAGTGATAATCTATTACATTTATATTAACTCTGCACTAAAACTATATATCTGTTACCCTCTCTTATACATGTTTTGTACATTTCATGGTTTCATACAATGATCACAGAAGTACTATATCAGATATATCATGATCCTAAAATTCACAACACAATTGGGCCCTAAAATTATAAAACAGAAATTTAGATAAACTTAAAAAAATATCAGAATAAAAAATGTTTTCCGAACATGTTTGCCTCTACCAGCCTACCATGAACATCAACAGAGAGGGGATTTTTTAATAATCTAATATATGGTATGCAAGAAAATTGATCTTTACAACACAGATAAATATTAGTCAGCACGGTTTCATATTCAAATTCATGCAAAGCATCAGCTTGAATAGATAATAATAACTACAATGAAAAATATTACATTTCTACTTCATGTCTTATTAATGTACTGTAACTATAGCCACCAAATTACATATGAAATAACACGTGACACATATATGCAAGTATATACTAACACACAGTGAAGTAATACATTTAAACTTTGTTGCTTGCCAATGCGGACATTTGCACATTATCCAAAAGAATGTTTAGCTGCTTGCGATGGGGGCACCATATAAGTGAACCAACACCACCCCTTGGTGCCACCTCAGTTTTGATCGAGCCCCCCTAGGAGGCACATCTGGAGGATTCGTACTATCTTCTATCAACTGACCACATTGAAACTTTGGACTGACCTAATTTAAAATATGGTCAATTTATTACTATTTATACCAAAATCATATATTTAAAAAAAATTTAATCCATATTTTTATAAGATATACAAATGATGGGCAAACTTTTTTTGACCACTGCCATCTTTCTTTAAATGAAAAATCAACCAACTCCAATGAACATTTTATAGTAATAGCAAATTTTTTTTCAAAATTAGGAAAATAGTAACAAAAAAATAGAAAAAAAAAGCAATAAAAAATTTTGACAAACTTTTGTCAAAATCAATGAACTATAGATTTTAGGTATATATTTATATAATAGCAATAAAGAAAGTCTTGCTTACCTTTTGCATTTGTCGGATCTCATGAGACTGATAAACTTCATATTTAAATATTAATATGTACTACTTGTATTTCATTTAAATTAACACATAAAATAATATTTAAATTAAAAAAAAGAGCATGATTTCAAAATTATAAGCTTATGTTAAAACAATGAAAATTATAAACTTCATTTATTTGTATACAACTAAAATAGAAAAAAATTAGCTTGGACCTCATATATTGGTTCAATGTTTGTGAAATATCTGAAGGTAAAACTCTTGTATCCTCTTCCTGGTTAAGTCCCGAATGCTGTTTAGTTTTTATAGTTACTAATTTTGAAACTACAATCTCACACAGATAATAGATTGAAGTGAATAAAAGGAATGTAAATATAGCCTTTGACTGTTGGAGTTTTTATTGTTTGGCACCTTATTTAACAATATCTTGTATTATTTTATATGTAAAAAATTTAAAATAAAAATATTAAAAATATCTAATTATTGAAATTTAAAGCAAATTTTTTAATTAAATAATTTGATACGATATAAATTTACTTCAAACTATAAGTGAATCTTCAAACTTTTTTTTACCCCACATAAATAGTGATAAAAACAGATATTTCCATTATTTTTTTTTCCAAATTCCCCCCCACCCCTCGAAAATTATCAGAATACAAACCTTACTTTAAATGTTTAAACTTCACCAATAATCACATTTGGAGAATCACATGCTTCATTGCAAATTTCCATCAATACACTTGGAATCTTCAACATTTTCCACAATTGACCTTAATTTAGATCATTTTTGTCCTGTGACAATACTAAGCCAATACAGTGGTACCTTGACAAACGAGTTTTTCGAGATACGAGCATTCTCTCGGCAGATTTTTTGTCTCTAGTTACGAGCTAAAATTCGGGTTACGAGCAAGCTTCAGATACCCCACAGCTAGTTTGCGCAACAAACGCCATGTGCTCATCAAATGAGAACACGAGAAGCATATAATCTTTACAACCTTTATGTACAATTATTGTACAATTGTATACATATTATTCCAAGACTACTATTCAGTCTAAAACCTACAGATTAACACTCAACAATTATCACCCGGGGCAGCTCGCTCTGCCCACACTTGAGTCTCCCGCTGAAACCGAACAGCGTCCCCCCTCTCTCGCAGAGATAGCTTCAATTCCCTCCCCCACACTGGTACTCGCCATGGGTTCTAGGGGATGGAATGACCTTGGTCCTAGGATCGCAAGCTCTCCTCCTTCTACGGATTCTGAGAAAACGATCTTCGGATTCTCAGAAAGAGGAATTTGGACATTACATTCCAGTGAACAATGTAACAATTGCTCAGTTTCTGTGTCTCACTTTAAGAGGGTCGTTCGTAATAAAAGCGAAAGCAAGGAAAATGTGGTGGAAAGATTTAATTTTTCAGTTCAGCTTTTCTCCTCCTCTTTCATCAGCATCTTCAAGTCTGATCTCCAAGGCAAATGTTGTACATTACACTTAATAAAACAAGTTTATTGCCGTACATTCTATTGCATTGCGTTTTTATACAACGTTCGTCATTTATAAGAAAATTTTTCTTATTTAAAATCATGTAACCAAAAATTGCTGTGTTTGGGGAGAACCCGAAACGAATTAATAGCATTTCCATTCATTTCAATAGGGAAAATTGATTCGAGATACGAGTATTTCGAGTTACGAGCTCCGTCATGGAACGAATTAAACTCGTAAGTCGAGGTACCACTGTACTTTGAAATAATTACAAGGAAGTAAATTCATCTACTTTTTTCAGTCAGATGCAGAAAAACTTTGAAAATATTTATCCTCCTAGTAAAAGATGAGGATAGCCTTCCACATAAGACCAGTTCATCACCAAGGCGATTTTGCACAAATCCTTGTGGCATGACTCGTTCTCACCAAGTAGGACAGTCGCCCATCAGCCATGCATCACAAAGGTTGTGTTACAAAAGGAAGTGAGCCAGTTTTGAAACAGACTGAATTAGATTGTTAAAAATATTCATTAAAATGCTGTCCATCAACAATATAGTACATTGTAGAATATGGGGATTTGTAATTTTGTTAATTTTAAGAAATTGCTCGGAAACTAACTGGAATCCATGGAAAGTACATCTAAAAGATACGGTTTCCTAGAAAAATTTAAAATATTTTTAATTTAGTTTTCAAAGGTAATTTTTATATCATTTAAAAAGGTAGCAATATTTTGAGCTGTAGTTTTTTAGAGGTAGCTTTTATTTAGTAATCAGTTGTTTTAAATTTTAATTAACAATGGCAGTCTGTTTTAGTTTTAAATGCAGTTGTGGGTTGATCAGTAATGAACATAAAAATAGAAATAACATTTCTGAGATATTTATCTGATCACAATTACATAAAAATATTTTTTTTCTAAGCTTCGCCAATAGACAATTCATAAGTTGAAAAAGTTCTAAATTTGCTTATTTTATTAAAAAAAATCAATAACTGTTTTGTTTGAAATTAGACAGGAATCATGAGGGAGTGGAGTGTTAGAAGCACTTATCATGTGGATGGCTGGGATAAACAAAATTGGCACTAAGCCTTTTGTGAAAAACGTCACAGTGTGCAATTGGTCATATGCAGAAGCTGTTCCAAACATTAAATTATAGGCCTTCTGATAAAAAAGGGGGAACAGATTTCTCAAACGCACCGGGCTTGGCGACAAGTTGGCGCCAAAACTTTTTGACGCCAACTTGGCGGAAAGATGGCGTCAAAACATTTTGGCACCAACTTGACAAAAAGTTGGCGTCAAATGTTTTTGACGCCAACTTTTCCCTACTCCGCAGACATGTTAAAGTGCGAAATGTAAACAAAAACATCAATGGCGACTAAGAAACAACAAATAAGTTGGAAAACAAACTTACCGCTGGCTTTACGAAACTCGTAAGCGCACACGGGATCTTCGCTTCGCTCAGATACCCTCGCTACACTCCGCTTCGCTACGTTCCGCGTCAGTCCAAAAACATTACAGAAAAGCCGCTGCCGCTGGCTTCGCTACGCACCGCTGGCTGTAGTACAGTACCACAAAGCTTCCGGTGGCTGTAGCGGTCAGTGAAACAAATGCGAAATGTAAACAAAAACATCAATGGTGACGAAGCAAGAAAAAATAAGTTGGAAAGCAAACTTCCCGCTGGCTTTACGAAACTCGTAAGCGCACACGGGATCTTCGCTTCGCTCAGATACCCTCGCTACACTTCGCTACGCTACGTTCCGCGTCAGTCCAAAAACATTACAGAAAAGCCGCTGCCGCTGGCTGTAGCGGTCAGTAAAGCAAAGCTTACGCTGGCCATACGAATTCGTAGGCGTAAACGGCAATTCTCCATACAAAACCTATTACATACCTGTTTTCAATAAAATCCAGCTTAAACAACAACCTCGTGCACTCAATGGCAACTTAGAAGCCATTGCACTCAATAAATGAACATAGCGCCAAAAAACACACATATAACACCAAATAATGCACAAAATTTAAACTTAACTTTATAATCCACCATTATTTTAAAAACTCACACACCGCATTCAAAATTGTTCAACATAAGAATCTTTTAATTCGTCAAAATAAATCACGTGTCAAATGCACGTGATACATCCGTCACGAAATAATCACATGATAAATACGTCACGAATTTACAGGAGCCACAACGTTGGCGCCTTAATCGCCTCAGCTTGGCAACCAAAAAATTTCGCCAAAATCGCATGGTTACCACGCCATACACAAAATCGCCAAGCTTTCAACTCGGTGCGTCTGAGAAATCTGTACCAAAAAGGGATATTGATTAATGTAATACATGTTGAAATTGTTGCTAGTCATGTACAGTCTGATAAAACCTTTATTCCTGTCTTTAACTCACAGAGAAAATTTAGTTTTAAACTATTCAGTGTCTTTTTTGTAACCATAGTTCAATCAATTACTACTGGTTTATTTTAAATGAGCTTTCATACCTGTTTCCTTTGCATGCACCAGCTTTGGTGTTATGAATTGAATTCGGGTAAAAAATATTTGTTCCTAAATAGAACTTACGTATTTTTTCAAATTCTCTTGAAAAAATACAACTTTAAGGAACAAATTATTAATGTAATATATTGGTTTTTAAGAATATCTTCCCTTTCATAAACTTAAATTATCATTTTATCCCTCCAAAAATTATCATACAAACATTTTAAATTATACATTTCAAAGAAAATTTGTTAAAATACAGTTTCATGATACTTTCGATATTTTTTAAATAGGTAACTTTAAAAAAATTAAATTGATAACTTTAATCAATTTGTCTTTTAATAGCTTTAAAAAGTAAAAAGTATGACATGGCTTTCATTTCTCAAAATGTGTATCACTTGATTATTATACATATCAATTCATGACCTTTAAGACTATTCAACCTTCAGACTATTACCAATTTTACAAGTCTTAACCAGTAATCAAGTATTTTATGTCCCAACAATCAGGTGCATCCTTATTTCCAGGATGCAAGTAGGTAACAGATATTTATAAAAATAACAAAAAAATGCAGCATAGAAAACTTCAAATTCAACAGTTGCAAAAGAATAAGTTATGTACATTCAACATGTGTGTAATAAGCCATAGATATAATTAATATAAATGATATGTTATCTAATTCTCCAAGTCATAACTATTTTATTTATTATCTTTGATACATTAAAATTCCTTTCACAATACTTAACAGATCCTATAAGATGAAGTAAAACTGAGATTATTAATCTAAACGTGCTGTTTTAAACAAAGAATTAAAGAAAGACAAATTTTATGCATTCCCTGACATTTGAGGAGTATCTTTTTTAGCCAAACCTGAAAGTAACTTCTTTAGTTCTCCAATAGCACGACCAGGATTCAAACTTTTGGGGCAGGTTTTGGTACAGTTCATAATCGTATGGCATCTGTAAACTGAGAAAGGATCTCGCAACCTGTCCAGCCTTTCGCTTGTAGCTTCATCTCTTGAATCAATAACCCATCTGTATGCTTGCATAAGAACTGCTGGCCCTAAATAACGATCTCCATTCCACCAGTAACTAGGACATGATGTCGAACAACAAGCACATAATATGCATTCATATAAACCATCTAATTTTTTCCTGTCTTCAACACTTTGTAAATTTTGTTTCTGGCCGTAAGGAATACTATCTTTTTGCTGTAACCAAGGCTGAATAGACTTATATTGTTGATAGAAATTATTCATGTCCGGTACCAAATCTTTGACGACATACATGTGTGGCAAGGGATAAATTTTTGATGATTTTTTCACATCAGTATCAATTTTGCAGATACAAGCCAAAGTATTAACTCCGCCAATATTCATAGCACAGGATCCGCAAATACCTTCGCGGCAAGATCGCCTAAATGTAAGAGTTGGATCCAGTTCATTTTTAATTTTTATTAATGCATCAAGAACCATAGGGCCACAAGTATTTAAATCAACTTCATAATTCTGCATTCGGGGTTTGTCATTGGGCTTTTCAGGATCCCAACGATAAATAGCAAAGGTTTTGATCCGTTCCTGAGATACTGCAGCGGATGTCTGAGCTGTTCTCTGACTGATTATCATACATCTACCAAGATTATTTAAATCTCGAATTAAAGGCGACACTTTAATAAAAGCCATTATTCCTTACGCAACGTTCGCATATAACAACAGTACTCGTAGAAGTCGTCTTTATGTAACACAAGTAGTTAAAGTAGTAGTATGATGTTTTGGTTTAAAGCCATAAATTTTTAACCAATCATTGAGCATAGCACAATTAGCCTTGAAATTGTTGAGATCTATGACTGATAAAAAAAAATAATAATAAAAGCTAGATATACTTGGGAACACATGGAAGGAAAGATGCGTTCCATGAAGCTATCCGAAGCCTTAAGAGCATCTTAATCCTTTCGTTTGATTAAGTTTAAATTTTCGCTCAAAAAAAGTACAAATATCTTACGTAGGCACACAACTCGTCACTCTCACAAGAAAACAAACTTTTCTAACAATCCCAAAATGATTTTTTATCTTTTTCGTACAGTTTTGATATACAAGGTTACCATACATGGGTTGTCATAATACGCCATCGGAGTAAGGCGGCCTTCTTGGAGACCTTTGCAGAACAAAACGAGGAAACCCTATAGGAATTAGCATTGCCTCCTTTTTGCGCAGACTATTGCTCAAAACCTATCCATAATTAAAGAAATTCCTACTGTGTAAACCTTAGTTTATTTAAAATCTGCAATTTGGATAAAAATTATGACTGGACACGTCGTTTTTAATGAGAAAACCAATAAATATTATTCACTTTCGAATTTCACTTTGCCAAACTCTGCTTAGTAAGCGATAAACGTATTGAAATAGAAAATTGTGATAACCCTTGTATGGTAACCTTCTAAATCAAAGATGCCAAATCCTTTTGAGATTGTTTAGATTAATTCATTTCCGGTGTCTGCTAGCCGTGTGCGATGACGACAACTTACGATATTTGTTCTTTTTTCAGCGCGAGTTTAAATTTAATAAAACGAGGCAAGAGGCTTTGAAGTTTTCCCATTTCGAAGCATCATCTTTTTCTTTCGTTTTATTACGACCTGTAAGGGATTATACGTACATGCACGTGTTCATGCATCATTGAAAAATAAAACTTACGATGTTGAAGTAAGTTAAATTTGTGTGTTTTTTTTCTCTCAAATATCCTTTGGCCAATTTAAAAAAAATAGATGCTCTTCTAAATGACTAGAATTTATCTAGTATTTCTGTTATAAATCTGACTTTTTTATAACTGAAACTTATCAAATTCCTACACTTACGATTACTTCTGAATAATTTTCCTGTTCGCTTTAGAAGAAGATAGTGATAGTTCATTTTAGTGTGAATATTGAAGTTTGGATACCATAAAAATAGATTAAAAATTTTTAAACTCACTACCTCCAATATGGCTCTTTTCGAAGTACCTGGGCGAAAGACTAAGGGCCTGTTCACATAGGAGTCCGTTGCATTGCGTTAAGGAAAAGATGACGTTGAGACGAAAATAAACCAATCATAGGCCTCCAAACGATTAGCAATGAACTTTTTAACGCCTATGATTGGTTTATTTTCGTCTCAACGTCATCTTTCCCTTAACGCAACGCAACGGACTCATATGTGAACAGGCCCTTATCCAATGATGACTTTGATTAATTTGAGGAAGGGTGCTCGTGAAATTGGTCAGTAGAGATTTTTAAGCTATAATTATTGCTGAATTAAGATAGTTTAAATGTAATTTGTTTGTTTTTAATTAAATAAAAAGACGTACACACACAAAGAAAAAAAGAAAGGAAAGAAAGCGTGCCTTTTGGGGACGATCAGAAAAAAATAAAATGGGATTTTATTTAGCACAAGTGACTCTTCAATTACTATCCATTAAATACGAGTTTTTTTTCTATTTTAGACCTTATTTCTTTTCACTAGAAACACCGAAAAATAATTTTTATTTATTTATTTATTATTTTTTGAGGCAAGCATTGGTGCTGTTAAATTATCTGAGTTCGAGGGTTAAACTTGAAGCAAATACATGACATAATTTATATGAACATCGTAGTTTAAATACTAAGTTGTCGCCTCCCCCCAAAAAAATTTAAAATTCTCCTTATTTTGTTAATTAATTTTTTAAATCTTTGTTTTTAGCTAATTATTTTTATCTCTAAGAAATCAGTAAAGATTACGTATTTTTTTCATGTTGTATGAAAATCCTTTTTTTTACAATTGAAGTACTTTTTAAAATACACTAGATATCAAAAATTTAGGAAAAATCACAAAAGAGGGATAACATGTTCAAAACTAGGCCAATCTGTTTAAAATTTCAATATGTTGTTAAGTAAAAGGTGCTGAACAATACTACATTCGGCAAAATAGTGGTGCTGCAATCGGAATACGTCATTTGCGAGAAGCATAAAAGTGCATGTCTCAGAGCAAGACGACAATTGTCGCTGCGAGGCTGAGATTAGACATCTGGCATAGCCAAATTCTAACAATGACCTCCAGGCATCATTTGACCGAAGAACTGCGATGGCGAGCTATTAGGAGACTAGAGGCGGGACAAAGTCAGACAGAAGTGGCCAGATGGCTAAATGTGAGTCCTTATGGGGTTCATAGACTTTGGCAACAATTTCTAACCCCGGATTTGGCATCCAGGAGGTTCAGCCAAGGACGGCCACACGCTACGACGAGTTCCGATGACCGATATTTGTCATTATGCGCATGGAGAAATAGAACCGCAACTCCGTATGCAAGCTCCGCCTGCAAGCTCAATACAGCCTCCCTCGCAGTAAGCTCTGGAAGGTTGGTATCAACGTCAACCGTGCGTAGAAGGCTTCACAAAGGTGGTCTTTCTGCGATGCGACCAGCCATTTGCGTCCCGCTCACGTCACGCCATAGGCGGGAACGTTTGCAGTGGGCACGTCCACATGTCCACTGGACGCGTGATCAATGGAGAGCTGTTCTCCTTACGGATGAGTCCAGGTTTAGCCTCCAAAGCGATAGTAGGCGTATTTTGATTTGGAGAGAACTTGGAACTCGTTTTTATCCATCACACATCCGTGAAAGAGATGCATACGAATCAGGCAGTGTCTGTGTTTGGGGTGGTATCTCTTTGGGCAGACGCACAGAAATCCGTGTCTTTCCCCTTGGAAATGTGAATGCTCACACCTATAGAGATGACATTGTCGTATAGGACCTGTCCTGACTTTATTTGATTTGGGCGTGAATTCGTATTTTATTTGTGGTAGTACATTTTATATTATCAAAAGGGGTAGTTGGGTGCGTTGTGTTTAGGTATTTGGTTGAATAACACCCCCAGACTCTGGACATGATTGGCATACGAACAGATTATAAAAGTTTAACCAACAATCTTTCTTCATAATTAACGGAAATCCACTCATTAACGAATTCAAGTTTTCTTTAACACAAACTAATAGTTTATTTACAATTACATATTATTTACAGTTTATTAAAAAAGAATTATTTATGTTCATATCCTCAATCCTTACATTTAATCATTTACCTACTACTTTACGAGGTGCAGGGAGCATACGAAAAAAACTACTCATATACAAGTATTTATCTATAACCCTAACTTTCCTTTTCCACACTCAAGCATTAAATTTTAAATGACCAGGGACTGAATGTATCAAAAATTATATTTCACTCACTCTATTTCGCAGGGGCAGGATAATCATCGAAACAGCAGGGTTGCGGTTCTCTCCCTCTGAATGTTCACTTCCTGGAATCCCAGCTCGCTGTTGTCTGGAAATTGGGGGGTCTTGCTTCACAGGAACGTCACTGCTTCTTCCTTATGCCTTCCGTATTTGGTCTCCGGAGTTCGGTGAAGTCTAGCCGCTGTATTCTGGATCCGGTGCTCGATATCTTTTTTTTTTGGATCCTGCGAGTAAGGTCCGGGAACTATGTCGACCGGTTGTCCTTCTGCCTCGGAAGTCTGGTCCCCTCCAAATAGGAACGTAGGATCGGGCAAACTCGCCCCGACAAAAACTCTAACGCTTCTTTCTCTTGACTCCTTTTTCCTTCACTCTCTCTCGCCTTTTCAATTTTCTTTCTTCAAATCTCATTGGCTATCCTGTTATGTCATCTTCTACGCCGCCGATGGCCACACACATCGATCACTTACGCCGCTCTCATATATTCAGTACAAAAGGGCATTCTAAATTAACGTCGCAACCGGCGCCTAACTTGCTATCTTAGTCTACCATCTTCGAGACCTCCCATGTAGACCGCACTCCTACCTCCTATCCGAAATCAATGTAATGAAGCAAGCCTTTGATTTTAAATTCTTTCTACATTTAATTTTCTTCTTCTTAAAATTGAAGGCGCATCATTACAGACATCCTTGGTGCTTATGTGCGCCCTTATGCCGGGGCAATAGGTGATGCTTTCGTGCTACAGGACGTTAACGCGAGACCGCACAGGACTCGCATCGTGGATGCTTATCTTGAGCAGGAAATAATTCAGCGCATGGAGTGGCCAGGTCGATCACCTGACCTGAATCCTATCGAGCATGTTTGGGACGTTTTGGGACGACGTATAGCTGCACTCAATCCTCCTCCTAAGACCCTAGCCACGCTTTCCACTGCTTCGCAAGAGCAATGGCTCTGACTTCCTACCGAACTCATAGACCGCATAATTGACAGCATCACACATCGCTGTATGTGCTGTATTGCTTCTCGGGGATCATACTCCATATTAAAGGTACTTTTCCTATACCAAACAGACATCCGATTTGTTCATTGTATACATATACTGGTTTCTATAACACCATAATTGTCTGGCGATTTCTTTTTATGCAATTTTATACCTACCTATCTGTTGTATAATGTGTATAAGTTTCATTAAATTCTACGCTTAACTTTTTGAGTAATCACTATCTTTGTGACTTTTCCTAAATTTTTGTTAACCAGTGTAGATTGATAAAGATGCATTTTATATTTTCTGATTCTATTCCAAAAGCATTTATTGAATGCTGTAATTATTTAGTAAATCAATCAACTTACAGATCAAATTGCATGGTTCGCAGATTTTATCAGCAACATGCACGTGTCCTAAGGGCAGGCCCTGGTTTTACATTAGGCTCAGTAGGCCCGGGCCTAGGGGCCCCACAAAAATTGTTATTTAAAAAAAATTCCTAATTCATATTTTTTACCTTTTTTATTAGCAATTTTTTTTATATATCCTTTTAAATTTGATTCATTGGTTCATCATATTGTTACATGTTTGGGAGCCAATTTGGCGTTTTATCGCCAAAGTGCGATGTTTCGGGAGTTGTGGAATTAAAACCAAGGAGTAAGTGATAAATCTGGATTTTAGGTTGATTGTTGGAAAATCGTTTGGTTGTGTAGTGTGGCAACGCGGGTTTTGTTTTGCGAGATAAAATAGGTTTTTAGAACTGCAATTGAGTTGAAGCGATATCCTTGACGAGATAGGTGATTGATTAATTTAGGTAGTTTGTCGTGACGGATGTAACGTGAGACCTTGGCTTAGATTTCGGAGGCCTCGATATAGTTGTGAAAGGTTGTATAATTTCACTTGCTTATATTTTTTGTGTGTTATTAATTAAAGCTCTTTTAAATCACAATTTGTCAAGAAAGCTACCTAGAGGCTGGCGATTGTTGAAGTCCAGCGAAGATTGTAAAAAGAAGATTTATGTTAATTTTGATGTCTATAAAAATCTCTGTTTCTCATTTGTGGTAACTGGCATATTTATTTCATTTCGTTGAATGCACTTGTAAAAAAAAAGAACTTTCCGTACCACGATTTTGGTACATTTTTGGTGTCAGGAGTGGGGTATTTTTAAGTGAATGCCAGTTACCCGAAAAATGGAAGAACAGCTAAAACTAATTTTAGAAAAGATTGGCGAAAGCCAGAATCATTTAGAAGCAAAATTTGGCGAAAGCCAGAACCAGTTAAAACAGGAAATTGGCGAAAGCCAGAATTTACTCGCCAATCAGTTAGAATCGAAAATTGGCGAAAGCCAGAACCAGTTAAAACAGGAAATTGGCGAAAGCCAGAATTTACTCGCCAATCAGTTAGAATCGAAAATTGGCGAAAGCCAGAATTTACTCGCCAATCAGTTAGAATCGAAAATTGGCGAAAGCCAGAAGAAGTTGGAAACGGGACTTGGCGAAATTAGCGAAAGCCAAGAACAGCTAAAAATTACCGTAGGCGAGAAATTTAATGAAATGGAAGAACGCGTCAACACTATCGAGTCAAAACTCAAAGCTACGGTCGAGACTGTTGACCAGAAAATTAGGGAAGCCATTAAGAAACAAATAAACGGCCTAGAGAAGAAATTCGCAGAAGAATCAACGCCAGTTACTGTACCTTACTACTCTGACGCTAGTATTGAGGAGGCGTACCCGGTGTCGAAATCGTCCCGCCCTGCCGTAAAAGTGTCTACTTATGACGGCAAAACGTCTTGGCAGGTGTTTAAAACACAGTTTAATATGGCATCGAATGCCAATGGATGGGACATTGCAATGCAAGCATGCCAATTGGCTACTTCACTCCGTGGCGAGGCTGCCGATGTACTGCAGACCATCGCAGTAGAGAAACAACTAGATTTTGAGGCCTTGACGAGTGCTCTCGAAATGCGCTTTGGCGAGAAATGCCGTAAAGAGTATAGCCGCTTACAGCTGAAGTCCCGCCAACAGAAATCAACAGAGACATTACAGGAACTTGCGTCAGCTATTGAGGGATTAGCTCTATTAGCTTTCCCAGAATGTCCGACGGAAGTTAGGGATAACCTAGCATTAGAATACTTTGTGGACGCCATCCGCGATCCGGAGAGTCAACGAGCACTAAGAATGGCGGACATCAAAGACTTGAAGTCAGCTTTGGTGTACGCAATGAAGTACGAGTCCGCTCAGAGGGCGACTCGCCGTGACCGCCAACTAGTGAGAGGGGTGACCGCCGCCGAAAACGACCCAATAGCCGCTCGACTTGAAGAATTAGAAAAACGAATCAGTGCCTTGGCAGGGGTGAATTCAAACATGCCGCCAAGAAGAAATCCTTTGAAGTGCTGGACCTGCGGGCGTGAGGGACATCTCAGAAGGAATTGCCTAGCGCGCCAAGCTGATAAATCAAGACGCCAAGACCCAGGGAAATCAGTTCCCGGCCATCTGAATTGGCGAAGGCAGCCGGACGAGGAGAAGCCCTCTTGCAATTCTCTGAATGTGTCGTCGATGCATCACGAAGAAAGCAGGCCGTTTGTTGAAGGTTTTGTAAACGGTCAACCGTGTAGGATGCTGGTTGACACCGGTGCCAACGTAACCATCGTCAGAACGGATTTAGCTCCAGAACTTGGCGGAAAGCTACTTTTCACACCACCAAACATCACTTTGCGGACCGTGACCGGGGATAGAATTAAGATGAATGGAAAAGTTGCACTCCATATAAGCATCGGGAATAATAGTTATCGGCATACGGCGTATGTTGCCGATATTGTTGACCCGATGATTCTCGGGTTTGACTTTTTAAACAGAAATAATTTCATAATAAATTTCAATTCTCACCAAATTAAAGCCACTCAATATAGCACCATACCCTCCATGCCGGACAATAGTAGAAGAGGTCTCTTTGCTGCCGCAACTCTTGTGGACCAGACGAAAGGTACGGTCCCCGTCAAGATTGCCGATGTCAGCAATAAAGACAAGAAAATCCAGAAAAATGAAATGTTGCCAACTTATACCCCAGTCATTGGAAAAAGTAGGAAGCGTGACCTGCCAGTCGTCGAGCGCTCCAATTTGACCGCAGATGTATTGAAGAGTGCGGAATTTATTGATCAACGAAGAAAGGAAGCAGAGAAATTCCTCAATGAATTCCAGGCCGTGCTCGCCCGTGCAACAGATGTGGGCCGCACGAGCTTGACTCGACAGCGTCCTTTGACGAAGCAAGGTCAGCGTGGTCAGCGACAGCGTCCTTTGACGAAGCAAGGTCAGCGTGGTCAGCGACAGCGTCAATTAACGAAGCAAGGTCAGCGTGGTCAGCGACAGCGTCCTTTGGCGAAGCAAGGTCAGCGTGGTCAACGACAGAATGAGGAGACATTACGACGTGATAGCGACAGACCACCAGTTCCAGGAAGGAACCAAAGTTCGACTGTGGAGTCCCGTTCGCCGGGAAGGTGTACTTCCCAAGCTCCAGTTCCGCTGAAGAGGTTCAATCGTCGTACGGATTCGCGAATCTGCGAACAGCAAAGCGAAGGTCGTACATTACGACCGGCTCGCTCCTTACCATGGGACGTGATTGGGTTCTGAAGAGTTTGAGGATACCCGAGCCACGGCTCGTAGGCTGTTGCTCCTAAGTAGATCCAGGCTACCCAATTTATTTATTATTTTTATTTTATATACTAATGTTGCAACTGTCGTTTTTATGTGTTTATTTATTTAAATTGTAATGGTATATGTGTTGTGTTTTTTTATGAAATTGTATTTTGTAGTAGTATTTTTAGGACCGTTGTTGTTAGTGTAGGACTGTCCGGGACGTCCAGTCTTTTGAGGAGGGGGCAATGTTACATGTTTGGGAGCCAATTTGGCGTTTTATCGCCAAAGTGCGATGTTTCGGGAGTTGTGGAATTAAAACCAAGGAGTAAGTGATAAATCTGGATTTTAGGTTGATTGTTGGAAAATCGTTTGGTTGTGTAGTGTGGCAACGCGGGTTTTGTTTTGCGAGATAAAATAGGTTTTTAGAACTGCAATTGAGTTGAAGCGATATCCTTGACGAGATAGGTGATTGATTAATTTAGGTAGTTTGTCGTGACGGATGTAACGTGAGACCTTGGCTTAGATTTCGGAGGCCTCGATATAGTTGTGAAAGGTTGTATAATTTCACTTGCTTATATTTTTTGTGTGTTATTAATTAAAGCTCTTTTAAATCACAATTTGTCAAGAAAGCTACCTAGAGGCTGGCGATTGTTGAAGTCCAGCGAAGATTGTAAAAAGAAGATTTATGTTAGTTTTGATGTCTATAAAAATCTCTGTTTCTCATTTGTGGTAACTGGCATATTTATTTCATTTCGTTGAATGCACTTGTAAAAAAAAGAACTTTCCGTACCACGATTTTGGTACAATATGTATAGTTATATGTATCGTTCATCATATGTATGTTATAGTACATATAAGGGATTAATAAGTTTTCCTGGTTGCATTGTATTGGTGTTTTAATGATGAAGTTAATATGTTGTATTGCTTTTTGTTATTTGATAATGTTCTAGGCTTCTACGCTTCAAATAGCCAATTCTTGATAAAATGGTACTTTCACGATGATTCATGATTATTTTTTGTGTGTATCAATTTTGGAAATATTACGACCAGATCAGTGTTAAAGGGCTCCCCATCCCGAATTGTGCCTATAGTCAAGAATTTTCTAAATCGGGCCCTGCCTAAGGGTAAAAATATTTGCCATCATATGACTATTGCTGCATTGCACAGCATCAATATTACATCAACAGATATTTCATGAAGTTGGAGTTGACAGAAAGATTCTGAGAAAGTGATAGCCTTGCCAGACCTTTTCGGTGAATCCAAATTTGGTGTTGTTAAAAGAAAACCTTCAGCAGCAGACAAGGACTGGCTTAGAGTTGCCATGAAAAAGGGACTATCATCTCTTCCTCTATTTCAGTTCTTATGGGTCAATGAAGAGGAAAAACTTTGAGCATATTGTCCTAACATTTGACAGGATTACATCCTGTGAATAGTATCCGTCAGCTGCAGATAAAGTAGCTTTCATCCTCGAGAAACTTAAAGTTACTGAGGATCAGCAAAAGTTTGCCTTTTCTATTTCTTGACATCTGATTAATTTTATGAATTTTATGAATTTAATCTTCATGAATTTTAAAACTGTATACACGTGCATTAAATAACAATTAACTCAATCTACAAATTTGTTAAACAAACGATTTTGGTGTTTTTAATTTCTGTTTATTATTGTATCTTTGCACGTGAGATTAATATAGGCTGATATATTTGTGATGCGGTCCCTCCGGAAGCGTTACTTGACAGAGGCATACACAGAACAAGGCAACTATTAGGGGAATATATATATACACTGAAGTGCCTTTGAATTAGGGATACCTACCTAGTAACGAGTTGGGCCTCCTCTGACCTTGATAACGGCTGCCACACGACGAGGCATAGATTCAACAAGTTTCTGGAAACGTTCCACGGGAATGGCTTGCCAAATATTGGCTAAAGCTGTCCATAATTCAGTAAGGTTTTTTGGTGCTGTATGATGGCCTTTCACGCCTTGTTCCAAAACATCCCAAAGATGCTCAATAGGATTTAAGTCTGGGCTTCTAGGTGGCCAATTCATGACAGAGAAGTCAGAGGAATGCTCATCCAACCAGCCAGTAGCCAACCGGGACCTGTGAGAGGTACAGTTGTCTTGCTGGAAAACTCCATTACCGTGCGAATAACAGAACAGCATACACGGATGGAGGTGATCACCCAGCAACTCTACGTACCGAATTGCATTGAGGGAGGTTGGAACACGCACCAAAGATCCCAAACTGTGCCACGAAAAAACACCCCAGACCATGATTGAGCCACCATGCCCTTGTACAGTTCCAACCAGGCATGCAGGATCCATGGCTTCATGAGCCTGACGCCATATTCTCAGCCTCCCGTCGGCGTTAAGTAGTCGGAATCGAGACTCATTACTCCATGCTACTCGTTTCCAGTCCTCTACACTTCAGTCTCTGTGCTCTCTTGCCCAGGCAAGACGTGCAGCCCGATGGCGAGTATAGAGCAATGGTACTCTCGTAGGTCGACGGCTCCCGAAACCCATACGGTGAAGCGAGCGATGCATAGTCCATTTACTGACTGAACGACTGGCACCGTCATTAAACTGGGTGGTAATTGGAGCTAATGTTTGGCTTCGCTGGCTACGTACAATACACCTGAGCCGTCTCTCACCACGCACTGTCAAGGCTAATTGTCCTTTGCAGTCTGCCCGATCGCTAGTTTTTTTTCCACCATCCATGTATTCTTGGTATACTCTTGACACTGTCGACCTTAAAAATCCTAGCTGTCTGACGATTTCGGAAATTGAATGGCCCATGCGTCGCGCACCTACGATTTATCCGCGATCGAAGGCGTCTAAATCAGGCAGTTTACCCATGGCAATTCCAACAACTAATTCAGAACAACCACAGTACGCGCTATATATGCAGTTACCACAGCGCCCTCACTTACGCATACATGATGCGCAGCGCTACACAATTTGCATAGGCTTTGCTATCCCTAATTCAGTGGCACTTTAGTGTGTATATATATATATATATATATATATATATATATATATGTATATATCTATCTATCTATCTATCTATCTATATATATATATATATTTATATTCCCCCCCCCCAAAAAAAAACACTCTGGGCTGGAGCCGCCCCTGTAAGTATGAATAGATTTCGAATAATGTTTTTAAAAGACTGTTCTAGTCATTGACAGTGACATTGACATTGATTTTGTCTTGATATTCAAAATTTATTTTCCCTAGGTGATAAAGTTATTTTGGCTGAGGATTTTGTAAGGTATACACAAGATTCGATTCACAAGAATCGAACTTTTGAGTGAATGAATTAAAGAAGCTGCTTTAGATATGCTAATTTCGGCATACGCGCTTAGTATAAATACCATGCAGCGTCATTAATAAAAAAAGTTGTTAAGGTTGAAAAGGTGTTATCCTGCGCTAGTGCTTAGCAGGCCCAAAGTTTACGTGGCAGTACTGCTGGTTTGACTCTCTGCTGGGTTGTGAGTATTCGAAATGTGTATTTCTATTGAATGATAATATATATATTCCGTACAAGTAGTACGTATGCTTATTGCTGTAAAAGCCAATTATATATGTGCAACGAATTCAATAAACATTGTTTCATGTATAAACTGTGTTTGCATCAAATTCAAATAGAGTGCCCTTAGTATAAATACTTTATACTGGCGCCCGAAAGTTTATATATACCCTGGTTGTTAGCGTTACATTTATAACGAACAACATAATTGAAATTAAACTGTGTACTGTGAACTTATATTGATAAAATTGTTGCAAGTACTTATATACTATTTAAAAAATGAGTGTTGTAGAACAAAACCCTGCTGGAAATTTTCCTCGGGTAATTATGGTTCAGCAAATTGCGCCATTCGAAGCCACCTTCAATGGCGGCCCCTCAAGCCAATTCCTAAAGAAAATTGAGCATTACTTTCAGCAACAATGCACCCCAGAGGGGGAGAAACTTAAAATTGCTCTAGCCGCTTTAAGAGGTAGTGCATATCAGTGGTACACGTGTATTCAAAGCAGTAATCTGATTTTTGACTATTTGTCATTCAAGCAACAGTTTCTTAGCGTTTTTCCAAAGACCTTTAATCAAAGTGAAATTGAAGCGGAAATTTATTCGCTAAGGCAACGTGAAGGTCAGTCTGCGTTAGATTTTGCTACGGAAAAGATTTCCAAGTGTGAGGAATATTTAGAAGGGGTGACGGAAGCGATAATCTTAAAAATAGTTATCCAACGTTTGAAGCCAAGTGTTCAAGATTTTTTAGATAATCAAACAATTACAAGCAAGGTTACCCTCCTTCAAGCTTTAGCTAAACATGACAATAGGCATTTCTTCGCTACCCCGTACCCTCATTCAGGTACGAGAAGTTTTATACACCCGCGCCAAAATTTTTCGCGAGTTTCAAACCAGCAGCGTAAGCAGTATCGTGGGCGAAATAATAGAAGCTCACGGCGTTATAATGAAATTAGTGCACTTAAAGTAAATAATATGCAAGCACCTTACTTGCACTGGCAAGTTGTTTCACATGATATGGTTCAATCTGTTGAAACTGTGTGGTTAAATGTATTAACTTGTCCGAGCAGTAATCATTATTTTGAGAATAGGGAAAGTCAGGGTATTTTTGTGGCTTATAATGAAAGTGAGTCTAGCTGGAATAATGCGGTAATTCCAGTACAAATTTCTGAAAATAGTGCCGATACTAATGCTAGTGGTTTAGAAAATAAATATCTGACACTTCTATTAGTGCTATACCTGATATTTTAGATGATATTCACACATCTGTTAATGAAGGAAATTTAGTAGATGACGAAGTATGCGTTACGGAAGTTAGTGAATATTTATTAGTTGACGACAATAAAAATTCTTTAAACGATATTAGGAACTCGCTAGGTAATGATGATATTATTTCAAGTTCCCAGCCGAAAGGGGATTGTGTAGGCCAGGTTGATAATATGGTTTTAAATAAAGTACATGAAAACCATAATGAGAGTCAGGATGAAAAGTTGACACCGAGTTATACTGTAAGTAGTTTAGCTCATGCTTCGGAAGTTATAGACGTAGTTTGCATTAAAACGCACCAGTACGAAAAGCTTAATCTTCCTAAAACTGAAGCAGTGTTAAAGAATTTAAATGATAGCGATTCTGAAGAAGGACGTTTTAAAGAGATTTTTTCGTCAAAAGAGGATAAAACTAAAGTTTAGGGGGATAAAAAACGTGAAAAAGTGCCTTCAGGTTCCAGCATTAAAACTGCTAATACTGAAGTAATTAAGGCGGTAAACAAGAAGTCGTATAAGCACAAATACGAAAAACAGAGTCAGGTTGTTGAAAAACATGACACAAGCAGCGAGATAAAGCCAGTAACTAAACACGTTGGTGCGGCGTATAAATTTGACAAAATATAATCTGCATTAAAATCTAATACCGATACAAGCAAAAGTACGAAGAAAAGTAAAGTGTGCACTACAAAAACTCCATCAAAGGATGAATGCGTCGCTGATAAGGTACACAAGGTTCTCAAAAGGAAGAATGACAATTTTAAAGTTCCTTTGCATAAGTACAGGAAACAGAAGATTTCTGCCGCCCAGCAAGGTTGGCCTCCTCCCAAGAGACCTCCTGTCCATCGTCAAGCCGGACCAGCGCCTCAGGACCAACGACCTGCTGCACGAAGGATGCCCACAGGGTCAACGAATCCCTTTACTAGGACTGCGACTATCAAGAGAGGTTCCACGGAATGGACACACTGGTGCAGGGAAGTTGCCGCTTTCATGAACAAGTCTTGTATCAATTCTCTTTTTCTAACTCCCACCCTTTAATAAAACCGAACCAAATTGGTTTGAAGTTCCCTAGTGTATATACTATGTAAACATTTTGAGGGGAAGGGGTGAGCCACTGAAAAAAAACCGGCATACTGTTGTTTTATAAATTTTTCAAGGGGACATGTAGTGACTAGAAAAAAAATACATACTGCATAATATAATAATTAACTAACTAACATACTAACTTCACAAAACATAACACATGTGCATTATTAATTGGGGAAGAGCAGGTACAAACAGTCAAGAAATGTCATGCTGTGCAATTGTGTTGACACTTTTAATTAAAATAGATCTTCTAGGGCGCAGTTGGCCATCCCAGTATCCTCAACTCTGCAAATCCACTGTTTGATGGTGTCACCTGGACCCTTCGGGGTTAGTTTTGTAAAATGGTAGTGACGTTTTTCCTCCACACAACGTGTGGAAGGTTTTTTGACTTTGCCACCCATTATGTAAAAAGTCAGACCAGCACGCGTTTTCAATTAGTTAACTGAAGCCGTTCAGACCTCAGTTACCTAATTTTTTTTTCGAGGGAGGCCAGTGTAAGGTATACACAAGATTCGATTCACAAGAATCGAACTTTTGAGTGAATGAATTAAAGAAGCTGCTTTAGATATGCTAATTTCGGCATACGCGCTTAGTATAAATACCATGCAGCGTCATTAATAAAAAAAGTTGTTAAGGTTGAAAAGGTGTTATCCTGCGCTAGTGCTTAGCAGGCCCAAAGTTTACGTGGCAGTACTGCTGGTTTGACTCTCTGCTGGGTTGTGAGTATTCGAAATGTGTATTTCTATTGAATGATTATATATATATTCCGTACAAGTAGTACGTATGCTTATTGCTGTAAAAGCCAATTATATATGTGCAACGAATTCAATAAACATTGTTTCATGTATAAACTGTGTTTGCATCAAATTCAAATAGAGTGCCCTTAGTATAAATTCTCTATAATTTTAATGCACACCACCCACCCTGGAATTGCGCGTACAATAGAAATTTCATCTGTAGGTATGAAAGGGAAATTAATGAATACTGTAATGATAATAGTATAGATATAGTTTTCCCACCCACCCCTACCCGTTTCGGCCACTCTTGGTTCTCAGTCAGTCATTGATTTTGCTCTTTTAAATAATATTAATTTTCCTTATGACATTACCACAATAGACGCTCTTTCCTCTGACCATATTCCAATCATTTAAATTTACATACTAATACTCCTCTCCCTTCTATACTAACCCCCCACTTCATAAATTGGATTGACTATACTAATAATGTTTTAAAACTGTTACCTCCATCACTGACAATATCAATAATACGCTTAGCTCTGCCAAGACTCACATTCCCCCAAATAACTATTATAAACTCCCACTGTACATTAAAACGCAAATTAGAAATAGAAATCAAATTAGGAAAATTTGGCAGCGTACGGGCGATCCGTCAGTTCTCGGTGATTTTCGTAGACTTAATACTAAAATTAAAAATGATATCAAAATTATAAAAATAAAAAATGGACTGCGTTTATTGAGTCACTTGCTCCCTCGGACAATAGCATTTGGAATTACCTAAAACGCATTAAGAAACCGGCCACCCCACTCCCACCTTTTAACTCCCCTTCTGGCATTCCAACGAGTGACTAGGACAAAATTGAGGTCTTGGCAGATAACTACGAAAATCAGTTCTTCCCCCACCATAATGTCTTTTTTCCATACACTATTGATAAAGTTGACGACATTCTCAGACAGTTTCACAATAATAGGCTGTCTTCTATCATTAACGAACCTCTTGAACCCACCACCCCTGCTGAAATTCAAAATGCTGTCATCTCGCTTCCTAATAATAAAGCACCTGGAATTGATAACATAACTAATTCTGCTATAAAAAACTTACCTATAAATTACGTTAACATTTTATGTGAGCTCACCAATAAAATTTTCGAATTTAAGTACTTTCCAATAGCATGGAAAACTGCGATAATTATACCGATTAGGAAACCTAGCGAGGATCCCTCCATTTCAAAAAATTATCGTCCCATTAGTTTACTCTCCTCTCTTAGCAAGCTGGTTGAACATATACTGTACAAAACAATGAACAAGTTCTTGGATGATAACAATGTCATTATTAATGCACAATTTGGCTTTAAAGCCCAACATTCCACTACGCATCAGCTACTCCGAGTAACGGAATACATCCATGATGGATTCCAGAATCGGATGCAGACTGGCGCAATTCTTTTCGACATAGAAAAAGCAAATCGACCGCGTATGGCATAACGCTCTAATTTATAGACTAATTAAATTTAAGATGCCATCTGCTATTATTCACCTAATTCACTCTTATCTGCTTAACAGAACCTTTAAAGTTCGCCATACACAATCAATTTCCTCACTTCGCAACATTTATGCTGGAGTTCCTCAGGGCTCCAAGTTGGGACCTGTTTTATTTAATATATTTATTAATGATATCCCACATTCTCCACACACTACACTAGCCATGTTTGCAGACGACACGGCAATCTTAGCGAAGTATCGCAATACTAAATATATGCACAAGCAACTCCAAAGGCATGTTGACATTCTCGAACGTTGGTTCGAACGGTGGAAAATTAACCTAAATCCTGCTAAAACGAAAGCCATATTTTTTAGCTATAACAGGATTCCACCTCCGCCGGTCACAGTATGTGATCATCTGGTACACTTTGAGAGAGAGGGGAAATACCTTGGAGTTTACTTGGACAGCAGGCTAACCTGGAGGAAAAATATAGAATACATTATTAGAAAGTTCTTTATGGTACGTAGGGATATCGCGCACCTCTTGTATCAGAACCAAATGAGTATTGATAATAAACTTTTATTGTATAAGACCGTGCTTCGTCCAATTCTGATGCATGCTGTTCCGGTTTGGGGCTCAGCAGCTGACACTCATATCCAGAGACTGCAAACTATACAAAACAAGACTCATCGTGGTATCAGGAAGGCGCCATGGTACCTACGTAACGCTCTTATTCATAGGGATCTGGCTATCGAACCAATTCGGCATCATATTAAAGATCTGGCTATGAACTTTTACAATAGGATATATTCAATTAATAACGAAGAACTTGCTAACCTGCCTGATTATGATCCTAGGGAGTGCTTTAGGCGCCCGAAGGCTACTTTGATTATGAACCCCGGCCTTGTTGCTGTTCGGTAATTCCTTTCCTTATCAAAATTCAAAATTACAATAGCCCGGCTACTTCTGGTTTCTGACCTGTCTTTCTTTTTCGATCGTTCCTCTTTCTACCATGCGATTCCCCCTCAGACGAGCTGTTTGCTGGAGAAAGGGATTGATAACCTATTTCCGAAATTCCAATCCTGCTTGCTTTCCTCTTTGTTTTCGCTACTCGCACTTTACGGACTTCGGACCTACCGCCCTTTCGTGTAACTCCCACTAACTTGTTTTTTATCCCAATCATATTCCAAATTTCCCGTCTTCTAGCTTTGAATTTTTAAAAATTATTATTGCTATTATTATTTATTTATATAATCTCTTGTTTCACCCCTTGTTTATTTTCTCCATTATCATTTAAGTTAGCCATACCACACTGGTTACTCGCAGTGGCGTACGCAAGGGGGGGTTGATGGGGGTTATAACCCCTCCCCCATTGGTTCTGATTATATATATTATTTAATTAGGTTTACGCTTTGCACTGATTGCTCAAAACTACTCTTTCATAGTAATAGTCCAGTCCAATTAGCTCAAAATGGCGGCGAATCATGCATTAAATGAAGGGGTTGAGATTTTTCCAGGAATGTGTCGGGGTTGGTTCCCTGAGCAACGCCTAATAAAGTCCCCTCGATGTCAGGCGCCGCGGGGTAGGGGGTGGGGTGGGGGTCCAAAGGTCACTTTTTTCAGTTTTCGGCGTTTATCTCGAAAACGGTGCGTCGCAGAGAGAATTGTCTAACCCAAAAATTAAAGCTTATAAAATTCCCTTCCAGATGGTAAATCCATGTTTGTACCCAAGTGTTACCGTTTTCGAGATATGAGCCGTTGAATATGAAAAATTTTCAAAAAAAGTGGTAGCGGTTCAGATATCTCGTCAAACTTCCTCTTCTAACTCTTTCCCCTTCCATTTCTAAGAAAACTCGTGTTAGAGAAAGTTGTATAGCGAAAGATTTCCTTCAAAAATGTATATAGTTATGCTAATTTAACTTCACCAGGTAAACAGTTAGAGCGTTTTGAAGTCTAGGGGTACTTTTCAACATTTTGCTAGTAAAATGCTCGTCACTCAAGTTTCGTTTCCAAGGTCAGAAACTCTATTAATCACTTTGTATGCTGTTTAATTAGATACGTATAGTATTCATAACCCATATAAATAATAAATTATGTATACCTGTACGTATAATGTATATCTCATAATATACAGAAGAACACTTGTAGTACAAAGGAGGAAGTAAGAAAACAAACCAAAATGTATAAAAGTTGTTCATATAATCAAAAAATGGTTATCAAAAGTAGGTTCAAACAACAGTTACTTACATTAAATATATTATATACAATTTATTTCATCAACTGCTTTCCTACATATTAAAAGCTGCCAATCTGATACTTCGGAAAATGTTTCAAACAAGTCAAAGTCTTCACTATCATTTTAGCTTCTGTAGAATGTCTGAATTTTCACGAACTGATTTCCCATAAAGGTGGCATCTCACTATAATGCTACGATCAAAGTCACTAAGCTCCTTTGACTTACTCATCGTCTCACAAACGCATAAATATGACCTGACAAACCACTACCAATACATTTATAGCTTTTGGTTACGCATCAAATTACGCCACCTGCTAGATCCACTTCCTTAGGGGGGTGTCCGGATACTTTTGGCCAGATAGTGTATAACGTATTATTGATTATTAATGAATTATATAAATTATTAAATTTACTTAATGGGGTCAGTACGAGCAAAGAAAAATGAAAGGTACCTGTGGTGATTGAGATCATGCTCATTTGGCGGGGCCTGGCACATGAGCAGGATCATTCGTTCCTCAGCTTCAGCAATGTCTCCTGGTGAAGATTTGGAGTCATAAAACACTTTGGCGATGTTTGTTGTTTCACTGGCATACCACTGGATACATTGTACTAATGCTGCTTTCCCTTTACCATAAATCGCTGACTTAGTGTCACATCCTGAGAAACTATGGATGAAGAGAATGTACTGGCTGAATGATAAGACCTGAAAATGTTGGGAAGAGTAGAGCCTGTCTTCTGTGTTGCAACGTCCGGCCTTCATGAAAAACACATTCGTGTCTCGTGGGGTGAGTGCCACAAGTAAGACGAGCAGGTCTTACCTATCTACTATCACCACAGTTGAATGAGAGGTGTTTTGCCACCCACCTCTGACAATACTGCAGTCAGCATCTCCTTTAGCTGTAGTAGACTGTATACTTCTTGCACTCAAGGCCTGAACTAACATAGTAATGGGCTTTTTTTGTTCCTTTCATTGGAAAGGAAGTTTTCCTGATAAACAGTAGCCACCATGTTCTTATTAAAGTCAATATCCATTGATGTTTTACTTGATGCTCTCCGATGTTGTTCGTCTCTTTCCATGGAGTTCGTGTCTTCATAACCATCAAAATCCACAGCTGAACTGCTGACGTAATGGTTGATTATGTACGATACATATTGATCGCAGATGGAGGTGAAGGTGGTGTTGGTGTTCCACTTTATTTTATGAAGCAGGAAGCCGCCATCGATTACCGTGAAACTGTTCTTCACATTGATCAGTTGATTACATTTTGGAAAAGCATCAGACAGTGCTGACTTTTTGATTTTTCTCATTATCCCCTCGGCGAATAGAGACATAGGGTATGGGGCTAACTCGTACGTTAGCAACTCCTCTACATCCCCTTCTTTCTTCCTGGTGATCAGAGTTCTTTGAAATAACATCAGAGGCTCTACCACCACTACCTCATCATTAACTTTCATCATATTGCTCATCGCAGCTAAAGGAACGACTGAGTCCTTCTTGGATTGTTTCAGTTCTGAGAAATTCCTTCCAACAAAAGTGCTGATTGTGCGGGTTCCAATTTCCAAGGCCTGGTAGCAGTTGACGTTACTTGTTCCAATTACTCCCGTTGAAAGTGACATCAAACAATTACGTTCAGCAAAAGGCGGGTGATCAGCCAACCATTGAGCAAGCTTCCTTCTGTCTAGATCATCTCTGGTTATGCGTGATGCTCGAAACTCAACATGTTGTTCTTCTCTTGCAATGTGGACGCCACAAAACATCTCAAGTGAACTACATTATTTCTGTAGCTGTGCGTGCTACCCCAACCCATTTTGCCAACATGGAATCACTAAAGCCTCGCCCACGTGTTAATTCTCCTTCACTCTTCATATCACACATGAGTGTCACCTCAATTGCCATGTCAGACCACACACCAGCCATTGGTGTTCCAGTTCTGTTGACAGTGAAGTATCCACGATCTATAAAATCCTGTTTAAGTTGAAGGTGGCGAGTTGTTAGTCCCAGCATGTGTTGTACGTATAGATGAGTACACTTTGCATAGTGAAAATGCCCGCTGTCATGGAAGTAAGGTATCATCAGTTGGGCGCATATCATATGATCTTCCCAGTTGCGCTGTGCTGCAATGAATTTTTTCTTCAAAACCACCATTTCAAAGTACTGGACCCACAAAGCTGCTGTTGGCCCATTACCTTTGAGACGTGACAATTCGTTGCTCAATTTCCACTGAATGCTGGCAAGGGTGGTATTTGCGGAAATGTGTTGTGGAGTAATTTCTACTGAGGTCTGAAGTAACTGAACTACTTCTTCTTTTTCATACGGTGTGATATCTAAATTTTCCAAAATGATCTGAGCTAAAGTGACACTTTTATACATTTTGGTTTGTTTACTTCCTCCTTTGTACTACAAGTGTTCTGTATATTATTAGATATACATTATACGTACTGATATACATAATTTATTATTTATATGGGTTATGAATACTATACGTATCTAATTAAACAGCATACAAAGTGATTAAGAGAGTTTCTGACCTTGCAAACGAAACTTGAGTGATGGGCATTTTACTAGCAAAATGTTGAAAAGTACCCCATAACTTCAAAACGCTCTATTTACCTGGTGAAGATAAATTAGCATAACTATATACATTTTTGAAGGAAATCTTTCGCTATACAACTTTCTCTATCACGAGTTTTCTGAGAAATGGAAGGGGAAAGAGTTAGAAGAGGAAGTTTGAAGAGATGCCTGAACCGCTACCACTTATTTTGAAAATTTTTCATATTCAACGGCTCATATCTCGAAAACGGTAACACTTGGGTACAAACATGGATATACCATTTGGAAGGAAATTTTATAAGCTTTAATTTTTGAGTTTGACAATTTTCTGTGCGACACCCTGTTTTCGAGATAAACGCCGAAAACTGAATAAAGTGACCTTTGGAGCCCCCCCCCCCCTCCCCCGCGGCGTCTGAAATCGAGGGGACTTTATTAAGCGTTGTTCAGGGGACCAACCCCTAGACATTCCTGAAAAAATCTCAACACTTTCATTTAATGCGAAATGAAAACCTAATTTGACTGGACTAAACCCCCCCCCTTTGAAAATTTCTGCGTACGCTACTGGTTACTCGTACTCATAATAGTTAATTAGTTGATTTTTCAACTAATTAATTTATTCTTTCTCCCTCAATCATTGTCAATACTATTTGTAAACTTGAGAACTGTTAATCTTATGTCACATACTAACCTTGATACTGAGGATAAGGAACTCTTGCTCTCTGGTGACTCAATGACTGTTCTAGTCCCAGATTGCCTGACTGCGACCCGACTGCGCATGCGTTCCAACTTATAAATTTGAGGGAGTGGGGATGCCTGAAGTACAGCAACCTGGTTTTGGCGTCCTGGCACAATTTTCACATTACGGAAAACCGGCTCATTCCCAATACACGGTGCCGCAGCTTGGCGATAAGTTTTTTAGATTTTTTTAGATTTTTGCCAATTTGGCGATGAAACGCCAAATGTGGTTTGTGTTTGTTAAATGCTTTTAAGGTAACCATTTATTGCTCTCGATTTCAAAAAAGATGGCGATATTTTTTTGGCGATGTTTTTTAGATTTTTGCCAAGTTGACAATAAAATGCCAAATGTGGTTTGTGTTGTTAAATACTTTTAAGTCAAAGCTTCCGATAGTATAGTTCCGTTTAGTATAGCTTCCGATTTGAATAATTAGCAGCCAATCAGAGCTTGTGATTTACTTGTAAACGAGGGTTATCTGGATTTTATATAACGCGCCTGTTTCAAAAAATTAAACCGTTCTTTTCGGGATTGCAGTTCCAGCGTTCGGATGTACTTTTATTTGCGAGGTATAGCTTCTTTTACGAATGGGAGGGTTGATTTGGATTTTTTTCGGGATTTACAAAATGCGGGTAAGAGAACTATTATAGATTATTGTATTTATGTTAAGTTAATAGCTAATATTTATTATTGTCTTAATTGTAATTTGCAAATGACTATAACTTAGAGGAAAGATCTGAACATTGCGTTAAAAGATCCATTAGATGTGGTTCCCGGTTCGAAGCGAGTAAATTAGATTTAATTATGGTTTTAAAATTAACTTATTTATGGGTAAAAAAAACACCTTGTTCTTGGATTACAGACGAATTGGGTGTATCGAAAAACACCGAAAAATCAACAAAACGTAAAAGAAGCTATACCGAAAGTGAATAACCGGTAAGTGGTTTTTTTTTAAATTTTAACATGAAATAATATAAATGACAACATGCAGAACTTTCATTTTTTTACTTGCTGATATATTTAACCAAGATGTATTTTATATTTGTTTAAATGAATTATTTGCAATATACTGACTTTTTTAGCGGGGGGTTGGGGGGGGGGGGCAGCCCCCCCACACATAACAAATTTCTCATCATATTTTGTATTTGTATTTTTGTGCTTTTTCTGTGGTTGTATAGTTTAAAAAATGCGTAATTTTGGGACTTTTCGGACTTTCCCGTTCCAAAAACACGCGTTCTGCTTGGGCGACAAAAATTTTAAAAGATAAAATCGACTATTTAAATGAATTATTTGCAATATACTGACTTTTTTTTTAGCGGGGGGTTGGGGGGGCGGCAGCCCCCCCACACACAATAAATTTCTCATTAATTCCCCCGAATTCAATGTAACGTTTTAGCTCTTTAGCTAGTTAGCTAGTTAGCTCTTTAGCCGATTCCGTATTCAAATGCCCAAAAAGAGCGAAATATCCGGTCGCCTGTTAGCTAACGCTTGCTAGATGGTTTCTCTGGTGGTGTTTTTGTTTTGATTAAGGTTTCGACTAGTTTCTACTGTTTTGAAGTTAGTAATTAACTCTTTCTTGTATTTTTGAATATTCCAAATTATATTTATTTAGCAGTTACGTAAAATACGTTATAAATAAGCAAATTATCTTTTGTTATTTAGATTAATCTTTTGTTACGAGCACTTTAAAAAAATTTCATGTTTACAGTTATGTATAATGATTTAGAAATTTACAGTAGACATTATGGTATTAGTGATTAGTATAATGATTTGAGAATTTCTGTAGCTTTAACCGCTTTCGCTTGTGTTGTAAAATGGACGAGTTATATACAGTTCGCACACACAAACGAAATATAGATTTTAACTATCAAACATTTGATCTCTTCTCAGTTTAGATATCCGTAGTGGAAGAGCACAGAAGAATTTTAGAAAATACGTTTAATTAATCATTCTTCGTGCTAAAGAATGAGAATTGTATCAATCACCAGAAACTTGGTAATAACACTACAAAATATTTGTATCTAAGCTGGAAAGCATTTTAAAAATTTATATTCCTCTTCCCAGACAAATTGCAAGCTTCAAGCCCAATACCTGTTCCCTGGAAATTAAATTTTGATGTATATAAAATGGGTTGTTCTTCCTGGCTGTTGCTCTTTTTTAATAAAAACCATAGTGGATATTGATTTTTCCCATTTATTACTCTTTTACATAAAAGGAACAATTTTATCTAGTATGTCTGTGAAGAAACTGCTCTCCCATGTGTGCAATAATTGTTTTATTGTGTTAAATTTTGTCAGTGTGTAATTGAATGCTTACCTAGAAGAAACTTTTTTTTTCAATCTAAAAAAAAGTACAGCTATAATATGTCTTTAAATATGATTTTCATGAGCACAACATTAATTTCTGTTTGTTTCAATTTTATAAAATGTGGTTAATTCCAGTTTCCAGGACTTTACTTTTTTTCTTCTTTTTTAATATGTAAACAAAATTTAAGTGTTAGAAAAAGTCATGCCTTTTCAAAAGCAGTTACTAATGTTAAATTTTACAATGCACAAGCTGATTCCTGACCTAATATAATGTTCTATTAAAAATTAATCAAACTATAACTAAAATCAAATTTGGCTTAGCCATGGGTCTTGAAATTCAGCCAGGACTGTGAAATTTGGTACAAACCAAGTTTCTGTAACTTACATTTATAATGTGATTCAATCAACTGCTTGTTGATTGTTCTCTGTGTGTTTCTTCAGAAAATTCTAAAATATTTGTGAAATTGTATTTTTTTTCTGCATAACTGCAAAATTTAAGGTAACTTGAAATTTTAAATTTTTATCGCCACAAATTGAATAAAATATAGTAAATTAACTATGTAGTACTTCATTACTTTATCTTTTAAATATTGCTTATTTGCACCTAGTATAACGAATGAAATGAATACCTTAAAATTATATATTTGTTGCATAGCTATGAACCAAAATTAATGATAGTCGACCAAAAAAAAATACTATCAATTGTATTCCATTGTACTTAATTGTACTAATTGAATTGTGGATTAAATTACTGAATTCCTCACATAGAAAAAAGATTAATGCAGAAATTAATTACATTTAATTTTGTTTGACTGTTATATTTATAATGTGATTCAATCAACTGTTTCTTGACTGTTCTCTGTGTGCTTCTTAAGAAAATTCTAAAATATTTGTGAAATTGTATTTTTTTCTGCATAACTGCAAAATTTAAGATAACTTGAAATTTTGAATTTTTATCGCCACAAATTGAATAAAATATAGTAACTTAACTATGCATTACTTCGTTACTTTATCTTTTAAACATTGCTTATTTGCACCTAGTGTAATGCATGAAATGAATACCTTAAAATTGTATCTTTGAATAGGTATGATTCAAACTCAGTGATAGTCGACAAAAACAAAGTACTATCAATTGTATTCCATTGTAATTGATAGTACTTTGCAGATATGTCACTCTGTAAATTAAAATACTAAACTACAAAACTACAATGCAGCTGAGTATTTTACTGTACTGATGTATTTTACTGCTGCATTGTAGCTGTACTTTACAAAGTACTATCAATTGTATTCCATTGCAATTGATAGTACTTTACAGATATGTCACTCTGTAAGTTAAAATATTAAACTACAAAACTACAATGCAGCTGAGTATTTTACTGCCCTATTCCTCATAAAGAAAAAGATTAATACAGAAATTAATTATATTTAATTTTGTTTGACTGTTATATTTGTGAAACTGTGTTTTTTTCTGCATGACTACAACATTTAACATAACTTGCATTTTTTTTTTTCGCCACAAATTGAAAAAAGATAGTAACTTAAGTATGCAGTACTTCAAATACTTTATCTTTTAAACATTGCTTATTTGCACCTAGTGTAAGGAATGAAATGAATATCTTAAAATTGTATATTTGCAATGAACCAAAATTAGTGATAGTCGAAAAAAAAAAAAGTACTATCAATTGTATTCCCTTGTACTTCAATTAAACTAGATTTGGCATTTTCTTCATTTACACATGGATATGTTTAAAAGAGTGTAAATCTATCGATTTTCTTAAAAGGATATTGTATCAACATTTAAAAGATTGAGCTAAATGAATTCTTGTGCAGTGCTGTATTTATACTGAAGCAGTGTCTGTACTTGTAATTTTTTTGGCTACTATTAATTGTGATGCATAATTTGAATGTTATGAGTTCTAAATCTTAACTGAGAATAATCAGGTGAGTACATCTTAAATAATACTATTTAATTTAAAGTTTGTCTGTATAATATAATCTGTATATTTGAAAATTTTAAATACAATACTGTTAGTTTTAAATACCATGCTGTTAGTATAAACTTCAGAGATTTGAATGTGTTTTCTTTCAGATGGGAAACACATCAATGTGATAACTATTTTAAAAGCTTTTATTAAATGTATTTAATTGAAAGAAGGGCATCACATAAAGTTCTGTGTATCATTTTATCAGAAACTTTTTTTTATGTCAAAATAAATAGCTTTTGGAAGGTTAGATTACTGAATACAACGATATTTTAACATTTAGCTAAACTTTGTTTTAAATATATTTTACTTCATATCCTCCATATTCGTAATATTTTTCATCCTCTGTATTCTCTACTAATTAATTTTAAAAAATGTGGCATTTTGCTAAAAGAAAAGAAAAATAAAGCTTCCGGTAATTTAACATAGTGAATTATAAATATTTCAAATAAAGTTGAACATAGAATTATGAAAATATTTGTAAGTATTCTATCCACAAATTTAAAATCATTTGATTCATTTTTCTTTTGTTGCGTATCCAGGCATTACTCGTTTTTATTATATTTATTTTATCAGTTCCGAAGTTTCCATGTTTGTTTACATTTGATGTCGCGCTGGCGATGACTTTGGGCTGTCTGATTGGCTTACTGAGAGCATTCGCTTAAAAGCTTCCGAGGTTTGCCGAACATTCCCTTGTCGGAGAGTGGTGCTCGGATCGGAGAGCTAACGGGCCATTTGAATGCCGATGTGCTAACAGTTAGCAAAATTGAGGTTTGCTAAAGAGCTAACTAACCAACTAGCTAAAGAGCTAAAACGTTACATTGAATTCGGCCCATTATCAGCTTTCATTTTTTGTATTTGTGTGTTTTTGTGCTTTATTGTGGTCGTACAGTTTAAAAAATGCATATTTTGGGACTTTTCGGACTTTCCCTTTCCAAAAATACGCGTTCGGCTTGGGCGACAAAAAATTAAAAAAAACTCGACTGCCCTTATTTAATTTCATTTTTTCATTTTCTGTATAAATTTTCAATGAAAGTTCTGCATGTTGTCATTTATATTATTTCACTGCATTGGAACCGCCATCTTGGTTCCGTCTCCCATCGCCAAATTGGCGACGGGAGACGGAACCAAGATGGCGGTTCCAATGCAGTGAAATACAAGGGGCACCGTATATTGGGAATTAACCCGGAAAACCTTTTGGCAGTATCTTGCTTCTGTGCCAATTTGAGGGCCGTTTTTCACCAAATTGCGAAGCTTGGCGTTGTTAATTGAAAAATTGCTGGCTGCTGATGCCTATTGACGACGTAAATTTGTACAGGTATTGTTGAACATTGTATTTGAAATGCTGATCACGACGACACATAAGCATACTTTTTTGTATCTGCTGTGTTGGAGGTACATATTTATATTTATTTACATTTTTCCTCAAGATTGAAGTATTTAAGTACGTTTATGTAAAACTTCAATCGCTATAGTCTTGTTTTGGTTTATATATTGTATTTTAAGGCGCCATTAATTGCTCAGCCTTTAACAATTTTTATTATATTTATATTTAATTAACGAATTATATTTTTGTAAGAAAAAATTGGTTTATTTTGATCTTAAATAGATTAGCACTGTTTGCTTTATACGCTTCTAACTTATGATATTCATATGGGAGTGATTATCACAATCAATTATTATTTGCAGTTAGTGTAGTTTATAATTCCTGTAATTACTTGTATTTAAACGTTTAGTGAACAAATAATAAATTTGTCAGGTCTTTGTACAGGAAATTAGCAAATCAGGTGTTGCTTTTCAAGACTAAATATAAATTTCACCCTTTAACCAGAATATGTAGAATAACATTACATTTTCGAAGTTATGGAGACTCAAATACTGCTTGCTGACTTAAATCTTTTGCAAATTTAACAATTTTATGAACTGTTATCATCTATATCATCATATTTATTACCTATTTTGCATTAAATGCTTTAAAAACATTGATGGCATTAAATAGTAATTTAAACATTCTGAGTACATCTTTTTCAGACATTTTTGTGTGTCATTTAGGAAGCAGCTTATTATAATCATGAGTTATATATTTTTGCTACAACATTTCTTTAAACAGTTTGCACTGACTTTTAAGACATTACCTGAGGTTTTTCATGTCTTATAAAATATGGTTTGGAGAAAATATTAAAAATCATGTATAGGCGAGTATGTTGTCAGGATTTGGATTACTTTATAACTATGTCATGATATTTAAATATTCAACAAATGGCTGAAACAGTAAACATAATTTTTTCGTTTTGGATTTGGATAGCCATGTACTACAATATAACATACTACAGTGGAACCTCGCATAATGAGCATAATTCATTCTAGAATTGTACTCGTAATGCGAAACACTCGTTAAGCAAAACAATTTTTCCCATATAAATTAATGGAAAATACGATAATGCATTCCATGCCAAAAAAATACTCAAAATTTTTTACATGTGGTGTTTTTTTTATTTAAAGAAAATTACTTATGCATAAATTGTTAAGGAGCAAAATCATCCATGTGTAGTTTATTATTTATGAATCATTCTAGTTCCTATCTTTTTATTTTTTGGTATACATTCATACATTAGCATATAAAATATGACTCCACTAATAGGTGCTCTCTTTTTGTTTGATTTTTATTTAATTTATAGTCAATCATTAAGGGCTCATCTGTTGGTATTCAAATCAAAAATCAATAATTATATGTCAAAACCATTTATGATCTTATCATATCTGTAAACATTTCACTATGTGTAGTCAATAAAGAATTTTTAAATTAATCATTACAGATCACCACAAGAAAACAATGGCAATTACATTTTTGATATTGGCAAGCTGAAATTTAATATAAATTCCCTTTGCTTATTAAAATTTTTAAATATTCTTTGTCAATGTTTTTTTTATGAAATTATTCTTAGTTTCTATTTTAAACTGTCTATTACCGTAAGATAGCTCTAATTCAACAGTGAGGTTTGTAAATTTATTTCATACATAATATCAAAAGATTGGAATTCCAGTTATTTCTGTTTATGTTTAATCATGTGTGTTCTTAACCAATTACTTTAAATTAGCACATAAGAAAAAAAGTACTGTTTTTCTACTTCAGAAGCTGTAACACAAGTTGTTTACACAAGTATCGCTCATTTTAAGTTATTGCTAAACAAATGACTTATTGTTGTAATTCCATTGAGAAAACATGTTGCTAATTAATGATCAATGAACATTTGCTAAAAAGTTTTGTAGAGGAAATACTTTAAGCATTAAATTATTTAGCTTAGAGCCATTACCATAGATCCTAGTTTGAAATGTGTAGCAGGAAATTTGTGAAAACGCGTGCTTTTATTACAGTGTTACTTATTTTCTAAAAAATCCAACAATCAAATTTATTTTTGTTAACAGAATACAGAAACTGTTAATTACGACCCCACGTGATCTACAACAGCGCCACCTGTTCTGGTATTTCTTTGTTTAACAGTGATAGAGATTGACGAAGAGAGATTTGCATCATATGAAGGTAAGATGCTAATTCTATATATTTTGAAATAATTTTTTGTTTATAAATTCATTTGCAAATAATCTTATAAAATAATACTGTCTGCTGGCCGAATGCTAACTTTTTAGTATAAATTAATTCATCTCTCCTTAAGGTGCACTTTCGTGCATGTTTTCTTAAATAAAATTGACTGTAAGTAAAAAAAGCATGCCTATTCATAGTATTGTTATTATAATTATTAATCAAATTTTAAAGAGGGGAAAACTCTTTCTCTATTTTTCTTACCTAAATATTTGATTCAATTGTTAAATGTTATGTAATAATCATAGTTTATGGAGATCGACTCCTATCGGGAACAAAATGGCCGACCTCTTTTCATTACCATCTCGCGCTTCAGAGAAAATTCTCTTACAAATTGTTATGGGGCTTTTAACTTAAAAAAATATTAAAATAAATTTTTTTTTATCTTTAAAGGAAACAAAGTTAATACCTTGGGAATTTTAAGTCACTGTTTGCAGAGACCTTTTTTTACGAACTTAGTAACTGTAGGAAAAATTATAGTTATCAAAAGTTCTAATTTAAAATTTGAAATTCTACAGTTTTTCCCAAATTAAATATAAATTTCTACACACGGCTTTAATTATTATTGGTAAAACTTAATGGCAGAAAGAGAAAAATCTTCTGCTGCATTATTTACCTTCTAACAATTGCATTGTTGAAACTGATTTTATATACTAAAATAATGTCAAAATCTGTGTTTGTAAAAGTAAACATAAACTGTTATAATTATTCTGTAAAATTAAAGGATAAAGTTTCCTCATCATTACTTATTACTATTGCCATAAATGATTTTATTCCGCTGGAGAATAGTTACTATTAGAATCCTGTTAGCAGATACTGAGAAAAACAACTGGAATATTTCAATCTAGTTTCCATTAATTATGTGTCTATTTGATATACTTAAATAATATTAAGTCATAACTTATTTGAATGAAACTAGCAGTAATTAAAACTTAATTGTTTTCATTTAAAATTACATTTATTTCCCATTGGATTCTGAAATTATTTTGCAATCCGTTATGCATATTGATGGAGTTGTTAGCAATAAATTATATTGAAATTTGTGTATCTTCTTTTAAATGTGAATGAATGATAATATATGACTAATACTCCTATAGCTAACTCAAAGCTAAGTAGTTATCTGTGTTTGGAGAATATTTCCCTTGGAGGGTCCAGTATTTCTTTTCATTTTTAAAATTACGATTTACCTACAGTTTATTTTTGAACAAGTTTTAATTTAACCCAGTGGTTCTTAACATTTTTCTGCTTGCGAACTCCCTGTGAACTACAGTTTTAACTTGCTACCCCCTGTGTACAATAACTCGTCCCTCCTTAATGTATACGGTAAGCTCGCTGACAACTAGTCGTGCAACAACAGTCCCACTCAGAATAGTATAAACCACAGAATCCAAGAAAATTTTTAGACTTAGTAACAAAAAGCAATTTTCCTAACACTTATTAGCGACAGCCACCACACTGCGTTTTACATCCATTTTCCTTTTTGCTCTCAGTACTTTATTAACTTAACTGTTTTACATTCACTTGATAGTTATATGTTACATTCGGTTTACAATAATGGTTGTACTTAGCAACAAAGTATATACATGATACTGCAACAATATACAATATATAAACATGATTCTCAACACTTTTTACCAAACATGTAGACATTGCTCATCAATCAACTGTATAATACTTTTAATGTTATCTATATAAATAAAGCAAATGCTGTGTCTGTCGTGTCACAATTCCGGGTGAACTGGGCTTCCATTATGAAATTCGGCCATATTTGAAATTGTCAATATCAATGTTTTTTTTTTCTCATGAAAGTAGATAAATGTTACATATTTGGAAAGAGCTTTAAAAGATGATAATATTTTCTGTGTACACTTATTCTGCTAATTTAATAGTTTTAGAGATATTTCAATTCTAAATGCGTACTCCACTGAACAAAACTTAAACACAGCATGATTCTCACTAAAAAATTAATCACTGACAAGATTATTTTACGATCATATTTTGTTTTGCTATTATCGAAGTGTGTATAATGTTTTTCATTGCTTAATATGATTTAAAATATTTTTTTTGTGTTATTGGTAACTGAATTAGTTGCATTCTATTCTTTTGGTTCTATTTTTAATATTTATCTATATTTGATTATTTGTATTGCTTTAATATTTTTTTTAAATTGATTTTTGTTAGTAAAATTGAGATTGTTACTTTTCAGCTTTTAGTGGTTTATTATAAATGCATATATTTTATGTTTTACTTTTCAGGTTTTTTTGCTCCAATGATGAAAGGGTAAATCTAGTTGAATTCTGAGGACTTGAATTATAAATTTATATTTTTTATATTGGGTTTTCTTTTTATTCATGTGTATAACATTCAATAAAATTGATGTGCTCCCCTGAAATATTAAAAAATTTAAATTCATTAATTTCTTGAAAAACAAGCTTTTTAATGCCCATTTGTTTAATAAACTATAATTATAAAAAATATTTAAATTTTATTTTGCTCGAGTCTCAAGAGGTTAATGCTGCTCCGTTAGAATTCAATTCCAGACTGGCACATGAAAATTTATCTTTTTGTAATGCAGGTATGCTGATATCATACAAGGTAGTGGTGGGTGTTAATACTCTTATGAAAATTCTCCCTCCCACTGAATCAATTCAAAGCCATTTGTCTGGTGGACGGGTGGCCTAAACGACGCATAAGTTTGTGTACAACTTGAATATCACTGCTATCACTAGAAATGGTGTGGACATTGTCTTCTTCCTCTATTAATAAAAGTCTTTCTGTGATCTCGTGAGCAAAATCAGCACAAGTCTCCTCTGGTGCTGATGATTCACCAATTTTACGAACGAATTCAGTTATTAACCGTTGTGTTTGTGTTTTGGTTAGGCCGTTATATAATTCTCTAAGAGGCTGTCAACAACTTCAGTTCCCGTTGAAACTTCCCAACACGTTCCTCATTAGGGTCATGTTTGACAAAATGATTACCCAATTTTTTGGCCAGTCTCAGACCTTCTTTTAATAAACTACATTTAGAACAGGATCATTTTCTTCATTATCATTACGTTCTGTGGGATTCGGAGTCTTAAGGACAACCCCTAATATTTCCTCTTCGCTTAAGGCTTTATTGACTAATAATTCATCAATAACTTCAAACGATAGATTATCGAATCCTTCTCCACCAATTGTGTGTGTCATTGTAATGATGTTGGGGTTTGGTTCTAGAACATACGAACTTCCTAATTGCAGCTTCATTTTTCTTCATTGTTCTTATGGTAGCTTCATGTGTGATAGAATAAAAGAAGAAAATGGTTTTGCGGACTGAATTCTTGAATCAAAACAGAACTGGATACACTATCGCTAAAAATAATACGCCACAAATTTAAAAAAAAATTTCTTAGAATTTATGCAAAAAAAAAATTTGTGGGATTGGATTGGACCGCTCGTGTTAAATCAAAATGGCTCATGTAAAAAGAGAATGAAAATTTATTTTGAATTCGTGTAAAAGAAAAGTTCGTGCAAAAACAGAATTAGTTGTACAAAGCACCTTGCATGCTCATGGTATAACGCTTCTCTGCAGGTCATTGAAGGAAAAAAGGGTAGAAAAATATCCACCAATCATTGAGCGGAAATTCTCTCTTTGTCCAGAGGAAAATTTTAATAATGGATTATTACTAATAATAATTTTTTCCAGATTTCTGGGATTTGAAAGAAGGAGTGAAGAAAAGTGGCAATATTCTTACATACAATTAACAGGGTGTAAGAACCTTACAGCCCCAGAAAAATTTTTATATTTCACATGTCATAGGTAAAGTGTTTTTTTTTTCTTATTTGTTTCTTTTTTAAATGTTTATTTTAGGATAGATAATAATTCATTTTATTTATAGATCTGGAAATTTTTCATCTCAGTCTAAAGGAATGAGGAACCTTAAAGGAGTAGGCTCAAAGAAAATCAACACTTGTTGTCCATCATCAATGAATGTAAAAGTCAGTGAATCAGGCGTAAAAGTAAAATTTTAGAAGACCCATTTTGGCCATGCAAATGAAATTGGACATTTGTTTCTTTCAAGGAAAGAAAAATCAGAAATTGCTGATGAGCTTTATAAATATTTCTAGGTGCAATGAGACTATTTATTATTATGGGGCTTTAATGAATGTGTTGGAAACAGTTTAGTTTTAGAGTAATTATTATAAATTTTTTATTGATAAGTAAAGTAATAGTGACTATTAAAAAAATTTTTGATTATCTTTACATAGTTTGTATGATTGAATGTTGAATGTAATCTCTCAAAAATTAACTATTCAAGGGATTAAATAATTGATTCCCAGATTTGTTTTTAATACAGTTTTAAGTTATTCAAATGTAAAATCGAGGAAGTATCTCAAAAATTAAGTTGGAAGAAGAATTATAAATTAAAAATTTTTAAAACTCTTAATATTTTAATAAGATTAGAAATTTCTTTTAAGGTATTCTATATACTTATGGTGAAATGTATATACATCAAAAATTTCATATCTCTGTGATAAAGAGTAAAAAATTTTAATGTCCACTGTTCCCTTAACTCAAAATAATTGTATGTTTCGTTTCAAAGAATACTAGATGACGTAAGAGATTCTATTGGCCAAAACGGACTCCAGAGAATCCATCTTCTAAATTGCATGGACATATATAATTTATCTCACCACATTCATTTGTGTAATAGCCTGAAATTTAACTCGAATGATGCTGTGAGTGTAAAGATGTGGGTCCAGGATATGAGTGATTTGGAAGATGATTCACCAGTTGTGTTATATAAAGAGCAGGGAGTCAACCATGGAATTTTGAAAAATGAAGATTTCTTTTTGGTCATAATGACTAAATTTCAACTGAAAATGTTAAAAATCTGGAGGGGGGAAATATGTGTTGACAGCACTCACGGCACTAATTCATATAATTTTAGCCTTACAACTTTATTGATTAATTTGTATCCATCAATTGTCTAACAGATGTAATTTTTAGAACTAACAGTATTAATAAGTTTATTCCCTTTCAGATATTCATGCAGTCATATCGGCTGAAAGGAAGTATTGATTATGCAGTGGGCATGCATTCAAGCTATTGACTTCTGTGTGATGTAACAGATGTAATTTTTACAATTAATAGTATTTATGAGTTTTTACCCTTTCAGATCTTTATCCAATGAGTATTGTCTGAAAGGAGCTAAAGATTGTTATGTGTCATTTGAATGTGCTATATCTATTAACAGCTTTATGTATAATTTTATAGAAATTATTTTAATGATAAATGTTAATGTTTCTATTTTATCAGGGTGGTTGAAAAAGAAGGAACTGATTGATGGTATAATTTTCTTTCAAATTCTAGTACTGCAAGTCCTGCTATAAATGTATGTTATACTTCTAATTTATTTATTTATATATAAATATATATATATATATATGTATTGATTCATAAGAATAACTTTTTTCGTCGTTAGAAGTAATTCACGTGTACCTAAGATGGAAATGACAGGGATTTTGTAATCATCTAACTAAACTTAATTAAAAATAATGTATTTATTTTTCTTTTTTAAGGCATCTGATCATTGCTGAAAGTGATTGTTTTGTCATTGAAACCGTTTTTCTCCCCCATTATATGTTCAGTTTAATTGCTGTGAATGTATTCATTAATAATGTTGAATTAAAAAAATAAAGTTCTATAGCATCTTGAGAATAATAATTATTAGCTATGTGTTTCAACTTTTGTCCTTAGTAGTTCACTGTGAAATAAAATAAACGTTACTTTTGCTGCTGCCTGTTATGAAGCTATTTTCCATCCATATTATGTAAGTATATGTATTTCTATTTACCGCTTTACATGGTTTAATTAGTAGATTTTTCATTATAATGTGTGTCAAACAGGAAAAATATATTCACAAGTGTGATATGTTTTTATGAAAGCTCTTTCTCAAAATATAATTTTAAATTAGTATATGTAGTTATTGTTTACTGTTTAATCACTAGGTTAAAATAATGTGTTTTATATGAATATTCAGTGAATGATTAATTTACTGACTAAAGCTGTCTAAAATATTAGTGTATTAAGCTAAATGAGTACTTGCTCAGTGCTGCTGTAAAATTAAAAAGCAGTGTCTGATCAGTGGACTTTTTTGGCTAGTAGATTTTAACAAGTAATGGTGTTTGTTACTTTTTACTTAAACACTGTGATATTTTCCCTTTGAAATTATTCATATATATTGCAAATAATTGCATACATTGACCGTTGTACTTAATTTGAATATTTTCCTTTACATTGTTTTGTCTATAAAAATATCCATTACGATTTTTTTATAAATATATATATATATTTTTTTGGCATTAATTGCATAGATAGACCATTGCATTTATTATAAATATATATATTTTTTTGGCATTAATTGTATACATTGACTGTTGTATTTAATTTGAATGTACTCCGTAGCGAAACACAGGTAAGGGGCAAAACACGGGTAACACGTAGCGAAACACGGGTAACATAGCTAGTGGGAAATATATCTTTATAATATTACTGTTTAGAGCATGCCTGCACAACTGGAAATTTGATGAGGGCCATATAACTTTATGGAAAGCTGTTGTGGGCCGCAAGAAAATAGGATTAATGAGAAAACAAAAATTATTTGTTCTAACAAATTAATTATTGGTTATTTTTAGAATTTAATAAATATCAATATCCAATGCTTATATACTCTTTTCGTACTATTATAAATCTAAAAATAATATTCTGTATTTTGCATGTAATTCAGCAGATTATTTGTTTTAACGTTATCACTAAAGACTTTTTTAACTTTTTTACATATTCTATTCATAAGTAATTGATTGTTAAGTATATTACTTATGAATAGAATTGTTGCTTAGTATATGTTAAATTTTAAATCATAGTTCATTATAAAAAAATTATTTTTCAATCCTGTATACTGTACAAAGGACAGAAAAGAATTTGCGATTTTCAATTCATATTCTACTTATAAAAAGTTCTCATCAGTCAAATAAAGAAAGCATCAACTAAAGAAATTTCATAATGGAACCTGAAAAAGTAAAAGGTTCATTAAAATTAATGTATTAATATTCGATGTAACAAGCATTCAAGAAAGGAACGAATGATATGAGTGAATGTTTGAAAGTATGTAAAAAGTGTTTTTAAAAATGTTAATGCAAACATTCTTTAAGCTTCTCTCATGGGGGAAAATTATAACAGTATAAGTATCAATATTGCTAAATAATGAAAATCTAATATACAAGGTATGTGGAGAAAATTAAATTTATAAAATATTAGATGTTAAAAGTATTATATAGATATTGGAAACACAAGAAAATATTAAATAAATATGAAAAAAAGAGATGTATAGCTCATATAAAACATATAAATAAACCCTATCTGGTTATTTTCTCCTTCTAAGTAAATGTTCAGTGTCATAATTAGATTGTTTATAATCTAGTATTTCAATTATTACAACTGAAAGGCAAATTAAAAATTATAATTAAAATTATTTTATAGAACAACTTCAATTGTTTACTTGACTTTAAAATGTCATTTCAACTTTCGAAATATTAACCGTTTTATGTATGTGCAAGGATGAATGAATCTCCCAACACTAAATAAAAAATCAGTAAAATTTATTTAGAAAAGAAGATAAGTTGCCAAATATGGCTTTCCTTTGGTTCTAAAAAGTAATTTTTGGTGAAACCGAAAATAGCGATAAATTGCCAGCTATTGCAAACCGTCCCCAAATGCAAACTTAACGCGAGAAATGCTAAGTTGACACGCATGCGCAGTCAGGTAATCTGAAATGTCACGCATGCGCAGTCAGGCAATCTGAAATCCTCGCTTCCTTAAACTAATGGCTCCTCCACTGTTGTGGTAAAAACCCTCAACCACAGTTATTTATGAAAACTCCAGATGGCAACAATGTTTTTGCGCTTCCGTTTGGTTATAGTGAACGAACGATGAGCTAAATGAGAATGAATGTACAATAACAAAGTTTAAAAAGTTCTGTTTTCAATTTTATTAGTGTCAAATTCTCTGGTTCTATGTGAAATATTCTGGAGATATCTTGTTCGTAAGTATTTTAAAATTCGCTCTTATATTCGTGGTAAATTTATGCTATAAAGATTGAAAATTTAATGCTATTATATGATTTGCAATTATTGTTCAGTGTATGAACATTTTTTGTCTGTTGAACTTAATATCTCTTCTGATATCAATAATTTCTTTCTGTAAATAATGGGTTTTTGCATTTACTTTTTAAAGAATGTGATACCTTATTTTACATGATTTCAAAGAGGATACGAAAATTTTCTGCTGAAGGGTTGTTCGTTTGTTTGACATGTGAATGATATGAAATGTAAACGTTAGTGTTTTGTAGCCTAATCCTCGGGGAAGATGCTCGCATTAAATAATGTGTGATCGCTAAAGCGAATTTTTACTATTTTATGTTGATAAATATGATCAAGACAGTGCCATCATCATGATACGAACATTAATGTACATAAATGAAAATTATGATGCAAAATACAAAAATTTTAAAATTTGTTAAGTGTGAGTTCTCTAAAAATGCTTAATGACCACACAAGCCATGTTTTGTGTGTATGTGTGTGTGTGAGGGGGGGGGGGGGGCCTGGGGCAGCATTTGCCACTGAGTGATAATTGTTAGGGGTACAAGATAACTAAAACATTGATAACGAGTCTATTTGGCTAGATGGAGTACTAATTAGATTCTGCACTTGAACTGGGCATTTGCTATCCCAAGGTTGCCATAAAAGAATATCACATGTCTTAACACTTTAAGGTCTGCAACAAAATTGTCGGTTAAAGTGAAGTATCGGGTGCACACCAAACTTAGAGATTTAATTGGAGATATTCAACATCAATGTAATTCTGGCAACCCCCTTTTTTTTTTGTAATCCGGATCAATGGAATTGTGGGATATTACTAACTTGTTCCTTGATTGCTATTGGTTATTTTTAAAGCCTCGTAATTTTTTAAATGGTAAAAACGTAACCTCTGTTCTTTTTCATTTCTTTTTGAGTTTCCTTTGGATGAACTATGGAATCCCTGTTCTTTTTCCTTTCTTTGGAATTTTTGTTGGGAGAACTGCTCTTGGGTAACTGGAATCATGGCTGGAAAGTGTAATTTAGGTTTTTTTTTTTTTTTATAATTTATAATGAAAGGGGAAAATGTGTATTACAGTGGTGGATAGTAATGGGTTTAATTGCAAATAAGGTTGAATGCTCAGTGTGCAAGTATTCAATGCGTTTGGTAGAAAAAAATAAATGAATGATGGTTTCATCCGGGAGTGTCGTAAGAGTGGAATGAATGAACATCATGTGAGAAGGTCTCTTAAAAAGAATAGCTGGTATGAAGAGAAGTGTAATTCAGATTTTAATGATGACGAATTTGTGGCTATGAAAGGCTACCCATGATTTTATTCCTTTTGCGATTGGTGTATTTGAGGAATATGTCACAGACTGGATGAGTTTTTTCAGAGCGGAATAGATAGAAATATGTGTGCATGAAAATAGTATGATTGGGGTTCCTGGTGTGATTGTTGAAATTGATGAAAGCAAGTTTGGTAAATGAAAATATAATTGTGATAAAAGAGTAAATAGAACAAAAAGTTGAAAGGGAGTCTTGACAGGTGGTTTTTTCTTTCTTTTTTGAGATTATGGAGGAAAGAACAAAGAAAACTGTTCTTCAGGTTTTTAAGAGAAACATACAGCAGGGTTTTATAATTGTCTTCAAGAAGAAGGTTTTATACACCTTTCAGTTAATCATAGTGTGACATTTAAGGACCCTGTTTCTGGGGCTCACACAAACCTGATTGAGGATTTGTGGAGCTCCATTAAAAGATCGCTCTCCATGGATCTCACAGATGTAACAATCAATTTGATTCTTATCTTGCCGAGTTCATGTGGCACAAGTTGTACAAAATTAATCCTCAAGAGCAGGTTGCCTCATATATAGGAGTCCTAATGAAGGTTTATCCTTCGTCGGATAACTAAATAAATCCACCAAAAATTTTTTTTAAATTAAAAACAAATTTTAAAGAAAAATTGATTTTAAAAAAAATATAAAAATAGTAAATCTATAAGAGAAAGATTGCTTGAAAAAGGTAAGTTTTAATTTTTAAAATTTATTACATAATCTTTATTTAATAACGTTAAAATTTGTATTTTAAATTGCTAAAGTGTGTTTTGTTTTGATATATTGGTAATTTTTGCCAACTTACTATCAATATCGATAGTTTGGCAATCTTTTTGAAAAAGAGGCAAAATTGCACCTGATAAGTAATTTTAATGAAATTGTCAAATTGTAATTAGTTTTAGTGTGTAAAAATCTGATAAAAGTGTTTCAACTTAAGAAAAAAAATTATGTGGAATTTTTTTTTTTTTTAACTGTTTAGATGTTTTCCTCTGGTTTTATTAAGTACCAATAAAGTTAAATACAATAGGCCCACAATGATAGTTTTGGGGAACTTTGTGTGTGAAAAAGGAGTGCTTGTATTTACACAAGCTTAAAGGTGTAAATCAAATGTGAGTTTCTGTTAAATACATATATATGTGCAAATATTGCTAATGCTTCATTAGAGTTAATTAGTGAAAATGTTACTCAAACCATAGTAAAAAAGTCATAAACTTTGCATCTTCCCCCTAATTCATTCATAATTCACAATTTGAGTACTTGTTTGAATTAGAAAACCTTTGTGTGCTTGAACTAAAAATGTTATAAAGTATGTGTGGTATAAGAATCTGAAAAAATTGGGATAAGAAAGAATTTTCAGAAATTTTTTAAAAATTATAACTTATATGCTTTATTTTTATTATTCATTATCATTGGTGATTTCTACTTAATTTTAAAAATGGTGTTTCAGAATTTCAGAGTACTAAAAGAAGGATAAAGGAAAATGCAAATAAAGTCTATACCTTTTAGTTAACAGGGTGCCACTTGGCATGAAACGAAAATTCTGCACCAAGTTGCCAAATGTGGTAACCAGTTTGATACAAAATGTAAATATTAGATCAAAAAATAAAGGTATGAAAAAATTAATAAAATAAGAAAAATACGAAATGGATTTTACCACATTAATTTCATGTTATACAGGAAGCATAAAGCTGCTAATTTCATTTAAAATTATGGAAAATGTGTGCTTTTTCATGCAATTGATGCCACATAATTCTACTACATTCTAATCTAGGTGATGGTAGACTGCTGCACTGATATTTATTTCATCATTTTGCACTGTCCCGGAACCTTTCAACAGGTTGCATATGACATCTTGATCAATGAAGTTATGTTTATGATTAACACACAGGTGTTTGTATCCAGAATCTTTTAATTCATCCAGTTTATAGGCTGTCCAACACAGTGAATTATACTTCCTTCTGCCACATTTTCTTGTATCGCTGCAATCAAAATGGACCAACACTGTTGTTTTTTTAATTTGTCTTATTTTATACAATTTTTTCTCATTCTATATTTATTTTTCTTATTTTATTATTTTTTTCATATCTTTATTTTTTTTTGACTAGCATTCACATTTTGCACAAACTGATTACCACGTTTGGCACCCTGTTAACCGAAAAGTACCATAAAGTTGTCCTAATCGATACTTAGGTGATGATAAGCTCATAGTAAATTTTTTCTAGAAATTTTCATTAAAATGATGTAATTTCTTTTAAATCTGTATCATGCTACTTTGTAAAAGTGTCTGAAAGTTAAATAATGATTGACACTTACTGTATCCATGGTAAATTTTTGTTAATTATTACCCTATTTATTGTATAAGATTATTGCAGAACTCCGAGATTATGGTTATTTGAAGATGATAGTGCATTGTACTTATGGTGCACAAGAAAATAATTTGTATATGTTGATGCATTGAACTTTCTTAAAAAAAAAATACTTTCTAAAGTTTGAACTTAAGAGTTTATTGGTGTTTTAATCTTATGAAAACATATACTAAAGTATATCAGCCTTTATTTTCTTCTTTGGAATTTAAATTTTTCATAATTTAAGGAAATAAAAAGCAAATAAAATATATCATTTAGGTAATAATTGATTTTGAATTATAGTTCCTTATTTATAGTGCATTTAAGGTACATCTCTTATTAACAGTATGGTTAAGGTACTTTGCTTATTAACAGTATGTTAACCCTTTAGCTTCAGGTTTTGTTTCTGACTTCCTAATAAACACCGTACATTTTCATTTCAATCTACTTGTTTAAGTTTGACTTGTTATTAACTTATTGTTTTGCTTATACAATGATGTTCTTTCTTCCATAGGTTTTATTCAAGATATGTGCTGTTTAATAGAGAATAAAATATGAAACCAGTTAATGAAGATGACTCTGAACCAAAACAATTAAGGTCTGAAATTGTTAAAGAAATTACATCTGAAGATTTAACAATTAATAATGATGCTGTTGAAAAACTTGGGCAGGTTAATGAACCTCAAGAGAATAAATTTACTTTATACTTTGATATCAACAAATCTCTCCTTTTTGAAGATGTTCCAGAAAATGAAAAGACTTTGGAAACATATGTTTCCGATTTCATGAATACAAATAAAGAAAAAGATCTGAAAGAAAATTGTGCTGATGAAATTAGTAAACTTGAAGAAAAACACATTAATGCAGATAATTTGTATGCTAGTCTTAAAGTATACAGCCATGAACCAAAGTCAGCAGCTGTATCACCTAAGGAGGATATAAACCATAAATATATTGAAGGGGCACAACAAATAAATTGTACAAACCAGGATAAGACAGGAAAGGAATGTAACCGTAATATATCAAACAGTGATAGAATGTCATCCTCTGAGAAATTTATAAGCATTGAAGGAAATAATAATGCATCAAGTTCTACTGCTAAGAATAGAATTTCTGTGTTTACATCTGCATCATGCAGTTCAAATTTTACTCCTACAAAAAAATCCATTGCATCAAGTTTAAAAGAATTGTCCCAGAATCTAGAATCTAAATCTCTATCAGTTGATGCATACAGTTTAGCTGATGATTACACGTTAGAAAATGTGCATCAAGAACCAAGTAGTTCATCTGAAAATAGTAGTCTTACTATTGATATTCAATCAAATACATTAACAAAAGCTCAGAAATCTGGTACCTCAGGTCTAAAAGGTAAACTTAAAAACAATATTAAATTCAAATCTCCATCCGATGCAACAAATGGTGGGCTAAATGATAGTATATTAGAAAATATAAATCTCAAGAAGGATAAAGGTTATACATTGTCTCACTTCATTGGTACTAAAGCAGATACAGAAAGTTTAAACAGTGGCAGTAAAAGAATTAATAAAAGGAGTGTAAAAAAGGCAACTGCGAAATTGAAATATTCTGGTAATGAAGATGGAGTGATAGATAAGCAGCTTCGAGTCACGTTAACTGATTGCTTCACTAACAAAGAAGAATATCTGAAATTACTTAAAGACAAGAAAAGTGTTTCTTTAGAAGATAGTTTAAAGAAAAGTGTTTCTTTAGAAGATAGTATAAGGACTACAACAACATCTGAAAGTTGTAACGAAAATTATAATGCTGAACCAAAAGAAAAAGAAGATAAACACTTAGTTACTGAAATAATAAATCCTGCAAACAAAACTGAGGGAAAAGCTATTGATTCTTTCAAGAAAGGTAAAAGAAAATTGTGTATGAAAGAAAGTGACTTAAATCAACCAATTGATGAAAACTTAAGAAATCGTACATCACTGGTGCGGAAAATTGGTTTAAAAAATTTTAATGCTGGCTACGATAATAGCAATAACAAAGCTATCACTAACTGTTCTCAAATTTTAAATGATGATCAAAGGAATATTGCATTGAAAGCATCTGATTCTCCAGCTACAAATTCTACTGCTAAAAAAGCTAAATCTGTAAGAAAAAATTCTTCAGCTGACACATTGGATTTAGAAAGTAGTGAAACCCATGAAAGTGCTCCTAAAAAAGTGTCCTCTATTCAAGGTGTTTCAAATGAAACTACGAGTCCAGATGCATTGTTGAACAGTATTAACTTTTCACAGACTGAGGAATCGGGAAACATTAGTAAAAATTGCAAGCAGAACTCTGATCCAGTTTTTCTTTGTAGTAATAAAACCAGTGTAACAGTGTTGAAAGATTCAGAGCAGAGCAGTTTGAAAGAGAGTGATACTTTTGGTAAAGGTAGTTCTACTCCAATTACTCTTCCACAAAAACAATCTCCTTTCATGCAGCTGTTTAGCAAATACACAGAAAATAAATCTGAACATTCTGAAGTAAAAGTATTTTCTGATGAGGCAGATTTTATCAATTTTCTCTCTGGATCTTGTAAAATGGTCTCAAAAAGTCCACGGAAAAAAAGGCAAATCAATGAGAAATCATCTCCAAATTCAGCAAGACTTTTTGGAAAGAAAGTTAATGTACAGTTATTAGCATCAGATGATGACACTGATCCATCTGATCTAAAAACATCTAAGACAGAGAGAGCACAGAGGCTTTTGGCTGAAAGTCCAAATAAATTAATTTACGTTGATTCAACTGATAACTCTCCTGAGTTACCTAGTTTGTTTAGTAATAAAAGATCTGTGTCAAAAAAAGACAAAAAAATATTTAAGGGGTTTAGAAAAGGTGTTTGTAAATCAACCGATGGAAGGAAAACCATAAATTCATTTCCACTTGTGGCATCATCTGTTACTTTAAATAGCAGAGAAGAATTTGATTCAAGTTCAATCAGCATTGAGACCAATGAGAAAGATAACATAGAAATGAAGCAGGAGAGTTTGAATAATGTACATGAGAACATTGATGCTTCATGCTCAGAAATATCCAAAACTGAGAGCACAAAGAGTTCATTATCCAAAAGTACTGCTGGCAGTAAGGAGTCCGAAATTTTATTTTCACAATCTCCTGTGGAGTCTTCTTCTCAGTTACCTTATGCAAATAATAGATTTACCCCTAAAAAGAAACTGATACAATCAACAAATTCTGCAGAAAATATTGATTGTAACTTACCTCTTAAAAAGAAAAAATTAAATTCATTATCTTCTGTTGTCCCGTCATCTAATTCTGTAACTACTTTAGATGAAAGGGCGAGTAATGATTTAATCATGACAGATCTGGATACGAATGAAATAAAATTAGGTCCATCAAATTTTTCAAAAGCTCATGATGACATTGATAAATCACTTGTTGAAACGATAAAAGTTCGGAAGAAGAAGTTATTTAAAAGAAATGTTGATAAAATATCAGAGACTTCTGCTCTCCCATCTCCATGTTCTCAGTTATCCAGTCTAAGTACAAATAATGAAGGTACTTCTAAAAAGAAGCAGGAACTTCATTCAAGCCCTGAAGATAGTATCATTAACTCATTTCTTGTAAAAAAGAAAAAAAGTGATTCATTCTCGTCTGCAGATGTATTGCATGTTGAAAATACTTTAGGAGGTGATAGCTGTTCTTTATTAGATGATGCTTTTAGAACAGAATCAGTAGATTCAAACTTTTTAGAAACCCATGATGACATTTATCCATCCGCTACAGAAACATCAGAAGCTGGAAGGAAAAAGAAGTCATCAGCTAAAAGTACTGCTAAAAGTAAGGGGTCAGAGGCATCTATTATACCATCTCCATGTTTTCAGTTATCTTGTACAAATAATAGATCTTCTAAAAAGAAGCAGGGACGTGGTACTAATTCTGTGGAAAGTATAAAGAAGTCAACCCCTAAAAAGATGAAAAAAGTTAATTCATTGTCATCTGTTGCACTCTCCCCTTCTGTAAAAAACTTAGATAACAATTTACATATGGCAGATGTTGATACTATTGAAATGGAATCAGTTCAGCCAAATTCATCTAAAGTTCATGATAATATTTATGCACCAACAAGAGGTAGGAGGAAAAAGATATTGGCTAAATGTGTTACTAAAACCAAGATTTTGGAACATTCTTCCCTTGTTTCAGATTCTCTCCAGTCACATAGTACTTCTACTGATAAGAAACCCTTATGCAAAAAAGGTTTCAAAAGACATAAAAACTTTAAAAAAGGTATAATTGATGATGAATCAACTCTTAAAATAAGAGAAAGTAATTTGTCACAATCATCAAATTACTTTAACAGGGCTAGAGAATCTGATAATGTTGTGGAACGGAATAACAGTCTCCCTGTTAAAATTGCAAATGTGAAGTCTTTTGGCATCAAAAGTGCAGGAAGGAATAGTTGTATTACCCCATCCTTAAAGCAAGAAATGGGGTATGAGAATTCTGTTCTACACTTAGAAGAATTTGGATCAGCTGCAAAAGGTATAGCAGCATTAAAGAAAGACTCAAGTGTCTCTGAACAAAGTAATTTTCCATCTGTAAAAAGAAGACGCCATCATTCAACACATTCTACAGACATTCCTGAGTTTAATGATTCTTTTCAAAATAGTGTCATTAGGTCCCCTACTGTAAGTGAATTAAGTGATTTCAGGCCAAACACATCAAGGGGGGATTCCTCTAAAGAATCTGCCAAGTATATAAAGAGTGAAAGCTCCTCTTCAGAACATAGTTTGCATAGAATGACAGATACTTCAGAAGTTCAAAGGAAGACTTCTAAGCAAAGCAGTAGTCTGAAACATGTACCGAGACAATCTGCTAGGTTGAGAAAAAGAGCTCAAAGACTTTCATCTGAGTTACCTGTGTCACGAAACACAAGAAGGAAACCCTGGAATTCTGGTTCATCTCATTCAGCATTAAAGTTCACGAAAATGCAGTCAAGTCCTGAAAAGTCTCTTAATAAAAGTGATCTCAGTCATGATTTGAGTTTGAGCTTTACTAGTAGACCTTCAAATATCTCAAATCAAAATCCATCGGTTAATGGCATTGTCCCGCATGGTGGCTTTAATCAACTTGTACCTGTAAATGCTCCCGTATATTATCATCCTGCCACTAATTGCCTATTAATATCATTGTCACAAAGTCCTCAAATTGTTAACCAGTCTATTATTCCTAATATGAATCAATTTAATTCCCAGTATCAGGTGCCTCAGATGATGCCTCAGATGCCATTTCAATTTCAGAATTCATCTAGTAACATGATTTCATCACTCAGTTCACCTGCTGCACCTCAGAATATTGTGTACCCAATATATCAGGCAAATTCTGTGTCACAGCCTACAAACTTTCAGTGTAATAATTCGTTTGATTCAAATGCAAATGCTTTATCTGGACTTCAAAGAGTTTCTAATAATATGTCATTAAATGCTGACTATTCATCTGGAAATGAAATTTTTATGCCTAAAAGTTTTAGTGCTGCCCAGTCTTCATCGGTGAAATTGAATGCTCCTAATATCATAGATATTAAGACACCTAGTTCTAGAAGAAGTGCTTCTTCAATGACAAAAGTTAACGCTCTACAAACAATAATTTTGAAAGACACACATTGGACTACTACTCAAAATGCACCACATGCTGTCAATAGTCTTCATAAACATAATGTACAACCACATCCTGTCAGTAGACGTCAGAATCAGAATATAAAGTCAAATAATGCTGATAGTTGTCAAAACCAGAATGTAAAGCCTCATGCTATCAATAGTCAAAACCAGAACATTAAGTTAAATGCTGACAGCAGTTGTCAAACCCAGAAAGTAAAACTACATGCTGTTAGTAGCCATGATAACCAGAATCTAGAGCTGCTCCCTGCTGGTAGTCTTCAAAATCGGAGTACTGTTATAAGAGACATTATAGATGGAATGATAAACTGGGATAATGTTATGCATAATTTAACAGGCTTTACATGTCTACAGGGGATGTCAGACTTTACAGGCATTGTTTTCAGTGCATATGACTTTGATGAATTTATGACAGTCAGAGAATATTTCTCTAATACTGATAATTTAAATATGCTTAATTCAATAATTAATGAAAGTATGTCTAACTTTGAGATTCCATGCAGGGTGAAATATGTATTTCATGAATCATTTTTTGATGTTCCTATGCGCCAGATTGTGAAAGACTATGTTTTTTCCCATGCTAAATATGTAAGTCATGCTACTAATCTCAAAGAACTTATTGAACTAGTCTATGAAAAGTTTTCGCTGAGAGATTGTATGTATTTGAGTGTAATTGTGCCTAAGGAGGAAAAAAAGAAAATTTGTATGAAGATTCTGGTGGAATATTTTACATTTGTTGCAATTTTAAGAATTTATGATGAATATAAAAAAAGAACGCAGTTGCAATGATCTTTATATAAATATGTACAGTTTCATTGATTTTTCATTTAGCATGGCAGATAATGATTCATAATCATAATTCTGTATTTAGAAGATTTATATATCAGATATATATATCTGTTTATATTTTTGTACTATTTGTATGAACGTATGCTGATATGTAATATTCACATGTGTAGATATATATATATATATATATATATATATATATTGATATTGTATGTCTGTAAGCACACATCAACGTATATACATCACACAAACAGGTTTGTGTGTTGGCTGGCAGGAGAAAAAATGTGTATAAAAGAAATTTTATGTATATAGTATTTTTCAAATATTTTCACAAACTTTATTTTGAATAAAAAAAAAATTAATATATATCCAAGTAATGTACTGTTTACTTTCAGTTAATTTAATTCAGTGAGAAGATTCTTGGTAATTTTTCAAACTTTAAAGGTTCAGCTTCATAGTCTTAAATGCTTATGCAATAATGAAGTTTATCATTCATATCTTGTTTTAATATATATTTATATATAGGTGCATCTAAAATATTGCATGGAAAAACAGAAGAGGTAATTGCAAAAAATATATATTTTCGTATCTGGACTATTATATAGTATTAGGCAGGATCAAGAAAACTAAATGTTTTTAAAAACTCAATTTAGTTTTCTTTTAATTTAAATTTTTTTGTTTTAAAACTTTTTCATCAAAAATGATAAGTTCAAGAATTATGTGTTGATTTAATGTAATATTGTGAGTCAAACTTAAATTCCAGTCACTCTAATTAGTTAATTTTTCTCAATAAACCAATGTAAGTGATTGTGATCAAAGTTGTCTTTGCATCAGTAACTACCACATTTTCAGCTATTCATTAACATGTTTTTCACAAACAGGATTTGCCTATCCCTAGGAATATTTAATTTTGTGTAACTAACATTGTTTGTATAAGTTTGTGTCAAATTAATTTTATTACTGCTGTAGATGCTGCATACATTTTTATAATTATAACACATGAATAAAGCTTATCTAGCATTTATGATGCAGATACGAAAGACCTAACTGATATATTAGTTACATTATTGTAGAACAGTATTCAGATCTATTTTAACTTTATAACTAAAAGTTCATTTTCAGTTGATTTATAAAAAATAAAAAAATCTTAGTTATTCATTTCTGTGCCAGTAAGAGACTCTTTAAGTATTACATTAGCTCATTTTTTCAGCACTGAAAAAAAAAAGAAACATATGAAAGTAATCTTTAATTTTCTATTACAAGCATCAATCAGTGGTTCTAAAATGTAGCAAAAAAGAAAAATTTATTTTCAGACATATGTGTTATGTACATTCATATGAAAATGATTTTTTGAGAAATTATTTTTAAAGTTGTTTGTTTACTTTAAGAACAAGTTTAAACTTTTTCATGCATAAAATTATTTTTCCTCTGTATGAGAAGTATGATAATAAGTAAAGGTAATTTTTTAGTTTGTATTCTTAAAAGTGGATTGTACTCCTGTAAGAAGAGTTAAGCTTATTTATTTCATTGCTTGTTAGTTTAAATAAACAAAACAATTCCAGATTTGAAAATTATTGATGTTTGGAAATTTACTTTTTGTTTCCCAGAAGAAAGGTGGGTTGTGCATAGATGAGGAATTTATGTGGTTACTGCTTCATTAAGTTAAATAATTACCTACAGCTCTGTCCCTCAATGGAATTCCATGTAGTAGAATAGCTTAAGTAATTATACCCATCGAACACTGATTAATCAATTTTGAGACTAAAGAGTAAATATTAAGTTAATTTTAGTGGTTAGTTTGATGTTAAATTCATTTATTCTGATAAGATAGTTGGTTTATAAAAATGAAAAATATAAAAACTAATCAAATTACTCTTCTTGTATTCAATTGCTCTGTTATAAATAAAATGTTGAACAGCAAAAGAAAAGATGTAAAGTTTAGAGCATCTAAGATAAGTGACAGTCTCCCTCATTGTAGCTTGCCAAATTAGAGGAATTGCACCTTTCATTTAATTAGTTCCCAGTCAAACATCATAAAGAATCAAATGTCCTCTTCCTCCATTAAGAACTTTTGGAGTAACTCCTACCCCCCCCCCCCCCACCCACCCCAAGTAAAAATTACTAAACATACATTGTTGTGCATTTATTCAGCATTGCTTATTGCTTCCTAAAATCTTGTCTATTATTGATGCTATATTTTGGAACTTTGTCTTTCCAAGTCAAATAAGCAGACAGAAAAGGTTCATTGCTTGGATTTAATTTTGTTACGCAATTATGAGGAGTAATTCTTACTACTTTATAAGAGATCCCATAAATCTATATTTTAAAAAACTTGAGTCTCTAAGAGATGAGTGTTAATGCTCCTACACTCCTTGAATTTTGTAATTTAAGAAAAAATCTCAAGTTTTTGTGTTATATTTTTCTCTAAATTGTCTTGTCCAGATAATAAATACCATTTTCATTCATATTTTTGTGCATAAATTTTATACGTAATATTCATTTGATTTCACATTTTGTAAGCTGGATTCCAGTTTTGAAATCCCTTAGTAATTTTATTATTATTATTGTTGTTAATGAGGGCCAGTTTTTGATAAGTTATAAGAGTCAGAAATCCCCATGAAGTCAATACAGCTAGATAGGATGCAGATATTGTCAGCCGATTAAGTATGTCTACCAACAGCTAATATTTCCATGGCTTTTGTAATATTCTTCAATTGTATTGTCCTTCTCTGTTTCATTTAGCTCTTTGGTAGCCATGAAAGGACTGTTATAAAGTAAACGTATGAGAATGTGCATTTGCTGTCATTGAACATTTAGCACTTTTTATTTTATATCACAGATAAATTATTTCCAACACACTTCTCCTGTTGGGTTGTATACAACACTGTTATTTTATTTTATTTATTTAATTTTTTTTGGGGGGGGGGGGCAAACATAAAAGTGTGCTTTGCTGATGTAATATAGGAATGTTAAACGTGTAAAATTAAATTTACATGCATTTAAAATTTTCATGTACAGTACTTCGATTTTGTATCAATGAGGGATGCAGATTATGGTTACTTATTGTACGATATTTTTTCCTTTGGATTTACTGAAATGGCTTGTTTTCCCTAAATTCATGTTTCCATTTTCCCATTTGTTTTCATTTATAGAAAGATTATTCTTCAAAATTTATTGCTGAGGTTGACCCATCATCCTTTTCTTTCCTCTTTTATTACAAAATTTTGAATTTCATAATACTAAAAATTGGTAATGAAAATCAATTTGGTTAGAATTTTTCAGTTTTAGTTAAATAAATTTTTTTTACCAGCTTTCATTGAATTTTATAAATATAGGAGAGATTTACTTTAGAAATTCATACTTTTATTTTTTTCTCAATATAATTTATTTTCCCCTAACTTACTGATTGTTATTGAAATGTTTATGCAATTACAAAAATTGTCACTTTTTTTATATATACACAATTTTGTAAACTTACTTAATCCTCTTTTTAAGAATATCATTTTGGTGTTTGTACCTTGATAACAATCTTTATTGTTGATCAGCTTTGAGAGAGACTGAAGTCTGACTCCCAAGAATTTGAGAAAGACTAAATATTTATAGTTTTTTTCCCCAAGATTTATGTTTATAGTTCATGGAGGGAGAGGGAGAGGGAGAAAAAAAATTTCTCTATTTTATTTTTAAGGTGTTTACCTATTTGAATTTTCTTTCTACTAACACTTTAGGAACGTTTATCCATCTTTTGGACAATGTAAAATTTATTTTATAAGTCCTAAATGTTCTACTAGAAACAACCATTAATTTTTATGTGGTTATAGATAATCACTGTAAGCAACTTCTACTCCATAAATTTGATTAATTATAAATAATACACACTTTATATAACATTGTTCTCTTATTGTTTAACAGCTTGTAAATTTCATATCTCAGTAAATCTTATGCTATGTGCAATAAATTAAATGTCCCACTTCTTAATCATATCATGTTTTGAACATGTCAGTTGATGGTATTGTAAGTGTAATATTGTTTTATATTTTCGTAAAGCACTTTTCTTTTAAATTTTTACAATGTGCATATGCACATTAAGTTTAGATTTTGAATATTTGTTATTTTCTATCATAGGCTGATATAGTTAAATTTTTGATTCAAATTGATAATTGTTAATTTACATGGCCTGTGAAATTTGTTTGGAATTACCATTACTAATTTTTATTCTTTTATATATTTTAATTAAAATAACACATAAAAACTCTCAATAGGAATTGTTGATAGTTCATATCATCTATGTGTCTTTCAAAATAATAGAATTTAAGCCAGATAGGATTTACTTGTTTCTAATTGCATAGTATTTGAAATTTCAGCTTTTCATTATAATGCTTTTACTTATTTTAATTTTTACAAGGATAACTGAACATAATTAGTTTCTTTTGATTTGATTTCGTAAGTGTGATTGTATGCATTTATTTCTTGCATCATATCAATTATTGTTCAAAGTAGCGATTGATTTGTTAAAAGAAATGTTTATAGTAAAATTTCTAAGATAAAGTATGGAATTACTGACGTATTTTCATTATCTATAGATATGTATTTTTGACATCAGTACCATTCTAAGCTTTTGATTTTTGTTAAAATTTTCTTGAATTTGCATTTACTTTGATTTTGCTCAAATATGATATATATACTTTTGTAAAGTTTTCAGTGCAATCTGAAAATTGCTTTAGATTAAAAAAAAATTTAGTGTTTAATGTGTGCATTGTTGAAAAACATATATTGTTAGATGCGATATATTGATGCTAAGATCTGTGATTGGTCTGTGCAAGTATGCTTAGTGTGTCAGAAAATTCAAATCTGTGATAAGGAGGGGGAAAAAATCTAAAATTTTTGTTTCTTATAAAGTAATACAAATACAAATATTGAAGTTTCCGTCCATATCCTTAGACAATAATTGAAGAATGCTGGTATTCATAATGTTCTAGTCACCTTTGGCAATCTTTTTAATTCTCCATAGAAGTGTGTGATGGGGTATAATTTTATTTATTTTTAATGTTTTCTCAGGAAAAATTAAAAGTTTTTCAGTTAATTTGAGTTTTTTAAATGTAATTTTATTTTTTTAATTATAATAATTTTCTTTGTTCTGACTATTGTATAATAATTTTAAGCGATAAATTCATTTTAGTCATACTTTTCAAATATTGGTGCAGTTTCTTTATTTTTAAAATTTTCTAACTTTTAATTAGTTTGGTCAAGAATATATAAGTCGGCAAAATAATATAATTTTTTTAATTATGATATCTTAAAAAGATTAATAGAACATATTTGTTATAATTTACTGTTCTATAATTTCAAGCATGTTGATACAAAAATATCTAGTGAAGAAAAGAGGTACAGAAGGAATTTTTTAAAATGGTGCCAAAGGAAGACTTGAGGGAGTGTTCATATCAGTAAAGATTGAAAGTGTACAAACTTTCTTTTAACCTTTATATTAAATACAAAAGTTAGTAGTGTAATTTCCGTAATATAATTATTGCTTTGCTTTTATTTTTTAATTTTCCGTATGAATTTTTGCATTGAAATCCAATATTGGTAAAATTATTTTGAATAATAATTTTGCAGTTTTATTTTGCATAAAAAATTTAATTCTCAAAAACTGAATCTTAACAATGTTCTAATAACTGAATAGTTTTCAACAATGTAAAATTCATTAAAATTTGGTTTCATCATTGAGAGTTGAAGATAAAAAATTTTTTTATACTGACTAAATTCCTTATTCCTGATCCATCTACTTACATATTATTGGTATTATGCCAACTTTTTGTAACTTTTCTGATGCCATTCTATAGAATATATGCAGTCAAAATTTATTGCACACTACTATGACGCAAAATTTTAGGGAATGTCATTCTAATATCATAAAAAGACTAATTTTAGAAATATAGATATCTGTTTGTAATGCTTGTATTGAATTATTATGAAGAAGAAATTTTGAACATCTGTAGCTAAAAATTGTTTTACAGTCTTTTTATACATGTTTAAAAGGCAGTGGCAAATCTGTATGCACTACGCATTTGATTTACTATTTTTTTGTTATGCATGTATGAAATTTTGAAGCAAATGAAAAATATTCATATGAACTATAGAGATTTAAAAAAGAAAATTGTGCTGGCTATGATTTTCCCTCTGAGCCTGGAACTATCTCTGAGCAAGTTTTTGATTTGATTAACAGAGTAGTTTTGTTGCCTTGTATTGAATTTATTTGATTTCTTTACTGAATTTGATTTTTGTGTTAGTGCTTAGAAATTTTGTTTCTTTGCATCTGTTTAAATTTTAATGTATTGTACTTTATTTTATGTGTGCATTCTATCTCTGTTTAATGTGTTATGTCTAACTGATTTATTGCTTTATTTTGAAACTAGTGTTTTTCAAATTTTTCTGTATTCATTATAGGTACATTCTATACCAAAGATATTTCTTGATAATAAAAATTTAAGTTCATGGTAAAAAATTTTAACTATTGAATGAAAACAGTTTTTAATGAAAATTTTTGTGTTTATAGTGTCAAAAATATTGTACTTGAATGTGTATGAACAACATAAATAAATGAAAAAAAAGTCCCATTGATTTTGTATTAAATTAAAAACTATTACTGAATTTTTACTGAAGAAAATTTTTTTGCCCACTTGTGAAAAAAATTTGAGTTCTCCTCTTTAATAACTATTCTGTTTCAGTTGTTACTGGTATTTTAACCACGTGAAGTAATTAAACATTTTAGTAAAGAGATTTTTGTTTTATCGGTATTATTTATCATCTGAATTTTGTGTCAATATCCAAGCTAGTACTTCTATAAAATGTTTTCTATAACACTTTTAAAATGTGTTTATAAAAAATCGCGTTATGGTCCAAAGAGAGAGAGAGAGAAAGAAAAATATCCTCCAGCACATGTACATACAGTGATTTTATATGTATATTTGTGATTCCCATTTGATCATTATTCTTGTCAATCGATACTGTATATTTGAAAATATTTTCCCAGAATTATCCCACTCCGCAGAATAATTTAATTCTTTAATTTGAGAAACCTATGAAATTATTTTCTAATCCTAAAGGTGATGATAAAATTAATATTTCGTATTTGGATTATAAATTCAATGTGAGTATGGGTATTATGTAGATTTTGGAAAAAGTGCAAATTCTAAAGATCCGATGTATTTAATATATGTTTTATATTGGTGGTTTGTTTTTATATTGTGCCTTTAAATATTAAGTCACAAAGATTCATCTAGAATGGTAATCTAATGAATGTTACATTGCTCTAAATCTATAATTATTAATATGGTATCATCAATAATAAGTTTTTAATCTTGTTGTCTTATAAAGTGGCATTGCTTATTTAGGGTGGTATAGTTATTGTAAAGACCTTAAAAAAATGAAATGGTGCCAAATTCAAGTACGTAAGTTTGTAATAACCAAGTGTATTTTCTATCTCAGTATGAAGATAATGTTTTCTTTTTATTTTTTGAATAACAGTTTTTAAAGTAGTTTAAGTACTCGGGGAGGAGTATTTTACCAATATCCTTCTCCTATACTGCAGGATATAAATATTTCGGCAAATAATAAATGAGCTTTGTTACTGTAGTTTGTGATATTTTCTTCTGTAAGTATAACATGTAACATTTTAAAGTAACTTTTGTCTTTACTTTTCAACATATAATTTTGGAAGTATGACTCATGCTTTTAAAAACTGGTAGGTGTAGTTTATTTTTAAAGCAATTCAGTACGTGAAATAGCTAATGCATTGCAACAGTGGTAAATGAGCTTCCATTTAGAAATGAATGGAACTGCAAATGTGCTAATTTTTTTCGTGTTGAGAATAGTTTTGTAATTTAGTTTACTTCAAATTATGTATTGGTAGTTTACCTATTTTGTGGCATTTTGTTTTGCATTCAGCTTGTGTTTATTGTTACATTGGAATTGTACAGAAACTTTATTTTGTTGTGTAATATATGCGAAGTAACTTCAGGTCAAAAGTGTATTGTGTGTATATATTTTGTTGTGTTTGTCTTGTAAATATTCATTGTTCATGAATAGCTATTAAACATTGAGATATTTTGTTCGATATTGTGTTTTATTTTAGTACATTGCTATGCACAAACTGTCCAAGTCCATTTGACACAGAGACATTATTACATTTGTAAGATATGAAAACCTTAGATCTGTTTTATGTGAATTCTTAATAGCTTAATAAGTTTCTTCCTTAGCAACATCTGCATAGGGGTACATTATTCTTTTTGAATGGAAAAACAATTTGTTTAGATTAAAATCTATTTTCTTTCACCCTGAACAACATTTTATGAGTGATATTTTTCTTTGGTATGCCTTTATAGAGTTAAATTTCATTAAATTTCATTTATTTAATTCTAAGTACACAATTGCATATGACAAAATTCTACCAAACTATCAAGGGAAAGCTTCTAATTTGTCTCATAATTAATGGATAGTCAAAATAAAAAGTCTTACCATGTAGATGTACAATTCGAGGAAAAAAAATAGATGCGAACAATGGTTGGTGAATGATAGAATGGCAAATTTCTTTTGTAAATTATGGGAAAATGCGCGAGACATGTAAAGATTTCCTTTATTGGTAGATGGCAAGCACATGCTTGCTTATTTATTTACTTTTTATCTCTCGAACACTAACCTATAAATAAAAGACAATATGATCATCTATCTATATAGTATTTCTAAAAGGTGTTTTTTTGTTTTAATCCCTTTTTCTCCCTCCATACTTAACCAAAATCAATAAATGAGGTACCATATTAACAGTGGCGAACCCAGGATTTTTTTCTTGGGGGGGGGGGCGAGATGAATGGATAAAAATATTTATAATGCATGGGGGGGGGGCGAGATGAACGGATAAAAATATTTATAATGCAAAATCAATATTTCTACTTCCTTGGGGGGAGGGGGGGGGCGCATATTCCAGTCCTTACATGGAATCGCGCCATTACATAGTTTGGCGGCTGCTGATTGGTCAATTGAGTTTACATCGGATTTTGTGTATTGGGTGCGCTGATGCTTATGAAAGCATGTCTGTTTTTGAAGAATCAAAACTTCCATCACTATTTTTGAACGAGTATTTATAATTTTATTTTTTAAGTAAGAGTAAGGTTAAAAACTAAAGTGTGCAAAACAGCATAAATATATAATATACATTTTGCAATTAAGATTTTAATTAAAAAATAAACAAATTTTTAAAAATTCAACATTTAAATTTATAAATAAATAAATAAAGCTTTCATTTTTTTAAAAATTCAACATTTAAATTTAAAAAAAAAAGAAAAATATCTTTCCTTTTTTTAATTCAACATTTAAATTTAAGAAAAAAAGCCAATTTTGAGTAATATTTACTCTTTTATTCTACTTCTAAAATTTTACAGTGAAATTATTACGGAAATTGGTAATTTCTTAAAATTTTACATGCACAAAAAAGAAATATGAAGGCATTTATGGCGAAAATTTCTTTTACAAATACCTTGTCACTTTAAATTACTTTTACATTAATAGGTGGCGCCATTTAAAAGAATTCCCGTTCCTTGTAAAATATGGCGTAAAAAATATATATAAAAATGAAAGCAACTAAGAAATAGTTTTTATCTCATTTAAAATGCGCTTAGGATCAAATATTATGCAATTATCGAAATGAAAGCAACTAAGAAATATATTTTAGCATTTATCTCATTTAAAATGCTCTTAGGATCAAATGTTATGGCAATTACCGATGCAAACTCAATTGACCAATCAGCAGCCGCCAAACGATGTAATGGCGCGATTTCATGTAAGGAATGGGAATATGCGGCCTTGGCCCCCTGGGTGCGCCACTGCATATTAAAGATTAAGATCTCCGCTTCATGCGAATTGTTAATTTAAAATTACACATATTGTTTCAAAATAGAAGTGCAAACATTATAAACAATTTTTCTTCCCTTAGATGGCGCGCTCTAGCTTTTTTATATTTTACCATTATCAGTCGAACTGAACTTCTAAATTCAAAAATCGTCTGCTTTTATTATAATTCTGTGATTTCATTAATGAGTTTCTTTATTGACAACATCCGCGTAGGTGTGCATTATTCTTTTCGCATGGAAACACCGTATATGTTATTTCTAGAAGGTGATTTTTTGTGACGATCCCTTTCTCTCCCTTCATACGTAACCAAAATCGATAAATGAGATACCATTTTAAAGATTAAGTTCTCAGCTTCTGTCGAATTGTTAATTCGGAATGACAAAGTATATTGTTTATTTAAAAATCGAAGTGAAAAATTGACTTTTGGCCTAAAGTTCTTTCCCTGGATGCGTTGAAACGGCACGGTTCTAATAGTGTGCACAAAGAGATTTCGTAAAGTAAATATCACATTTTACATGAGTTTATGTCATAATTAAATTTTAATATTGTCTACAAAGGTGTTTTGACGTGTACATATCTCATGTTTCCGTGTTTAGTCTTATCCATCGCCTCCAATATTGTGGCCAAAGGCGTTTTGTAATCAGTTTTTTATTATCCTTACGCACCATTGTCATTTGACAAATAAACAATTGCTACAAATGAACTGGTTCTTCTTTGATCCTGCTACAAACCACCAACATCGCTATATAATTTATCGTATTTTATTCTCATGCGAAATTTTCTCACGGGCCGCCTAGTATTGGAAATTTATAAAGCTGATATTTTTGGTTAAAATTAATATAAAGTTTTAATTCTACTATTCCATCGTTATTCAACGTCTGAAGTTTTAAAAAGAATACATTTTCAATCATATTTACGGCTAATAAAAAATACCTTAAAAATTGGTTTTCTTAAATTTCTCAAGTCACAGTAAATTTTATTCATGTTGAGTGTATACAAAGAAGAGTTAATATCTTTTAAGAGTTAATATCTTTTTTTGAAGTTATAAAATCTCGAATAAACGAAATTTCTGCTTTAAGATATCCATCAAATGAGATTCAAATCGATGATCCTCTTTCTGTTATCAAAGACTAGTTTTCCTCACATCTTTAATTACGCCACTGTTCTTTATTTATGTCAAGCAATAGCATTTCACGTATTGCTATAAATCTCACGTTTTCTTTAATTCTTTCGATTTCCACAGCAAAATGTTTTCCTCTCTTTGTTTAGTGTCTGACGTTTATTTTGTATTCCAGTTTTCACGTTTATGTTTTTCTTTCTTATGAACACCGCCATTCGATTTTCAACGCAATCTTCGAGTTCACAACACAAACATAAATGAGATCTGGTGATGGGTTTTTCGTAACAGACGTCAAAAATGATGACAGTTGTCCTGGAACTAATGATTCAATGTACTGAATTTTGAGGTTTCTTATGAACTTCAGTCGCGATGACCATTACCTAGAAGTGAAAAAAAGAATCTTAATTGAGAGAGAAATGTGTGAAATTTCGTCAACAATGAAATTTTCGTGAGGGTAAAATAACGCTTCAGAATTAACTGGGAATTATTAATGTAAAAAATATAATTATTAAGTGCATCTTTATTAAATGCTAAAACTCTTTTGTTTGCAATTGAATATGCTGCACGTTCTTGCAGCATATTGCCGTATTTGTACGAATTCTGAAATTCGGGTATTTTATATGTGAGACCCCCTTGAAGTGTTACTGTAATTACGCCAATGGGCGCCAAATTACTCAGGTATTTAACCCTTGACATAGGGCCGGTAAACCCTTGTACATAGGGCCGGCTATTTTCAAATGGCAGTATCTTTACTTATAACTAACTTACAATAATAAAAATAGTTTGTATACATTAAGTTCTTTATTCTCTTTAAATAAAAATCACTTCAAGTATAGAAAAAATAGATTTGTAAATGATATTGAAAAATTTTAAAAAATTACGAATGGCCCTATGTACAATAGCATTATTGTACCTAGGGCCAGTTATTTCCAAAAACTAAAACTGTTGTTTACAATGTAAAAAAGCAATTTGTAGGTATTTCTTTCATGCACAGTATTTTAAATCTTCGTAAGGAAGAAATGTTAATTGTAGGCAATGTCTTAAATGAAGAAATGTTTATTATTCCACATTGTAATTCGCAAAACTGACACCTAATTCACGACAGTAACTAACAAGCACTGGCGTTATGAGCCTCCAACAGTTTTTGGTTCAGTTCAGTTCAAGCACAACTCTCTGTTGATAATATAAGCTGTATCATTCTGATACAAAAATTTATCTGAATCCTTACTGAGTCGTTTCAGGTTTTTAGATAATATGTAACGTCAACTACTTCTGCAATGTAAAAATTCTTTACTTTTCCCCCCGTCTAATTTTGTCAAACAGAAGTCTCCCTTTTCAAGTTCATCAATAGGCCTTTCATCAGCTAGAGAATCTACGTTGCTCGCAGAATCTGAAGAGTCCATCACTTGAAGTGATTCCTCATTTGTTTCATCATCACTTTCTAATGTTTTTTGTCCATTGTCTTCTTAATGATCCCACATAAATTTTCTGTTACAAACACAGATTTTGTAGCTTTTTTTTAAACAGTTACTTTTTTCAGTTTTTGTGCTTGAATTTCATTTTTCTCGTGGGCATCAGTGAGAATTCTACAATTGCCAGGTTTTCGTCAACCTCTTTTGTACCAGAAGACATGGCCCTAGGAACAAGATGTTGTTGTTTTTGGCAAAATGGCTTCCATAGCCAAAGACCGCCAGAAACCAAACTTTGTTTGTATTTCATTTTTTTTCCTTTAATGATTACAAAAATTATCTGCTATACATAAAAACATAAGTTTGCACTTACTTTCACAAAAAATATCTCAAATTGATGTGAAAAAATTTAGTTTTGATCATCAAATCAAGACTTTCTTTTCTATTTACTATAGCTTTTTCTTGCTTTCATTAAAAATGGCTGTTATGATTTGAAACAGTGTTGTCACTCACTCCAATGAGTAAAAATGCTGTAAAATAATAATTATTTAAATAAAGCCTGGTGGTCCTAGGTACACGATGGCCCTAGGTACAAGAGTTTCCCCTACTTCATTGTCTTTTCACCATTTAGTGCTGATCATGAAGCTATAAGAAGGAGCGTAAGCTTCAATGGGGAAGTCCTCGAAAAATGGACATATTATGGTGGCTCACAAGCAGATGGCACGACATGTAATAAGGGCGCCGATTTTTCATTGAGTTATATGGACGCGTGCTTTTGAAAATTGTTTTAAAATTTTTTTAATTTATTCTGTGCACAGATATGCCAACATGTTCAATTATTGCAAAATTCTGAACTTATTTATTCTGGAACTAATACAAAATTATTCTGAAAATGTTTATATAATGAAGTATGACTCTTCATGTGTCAGATGTTTGTCAACTCATGTTTGGACATTGCATACTCTGTAGCTGCAGCTAGTGTGTCCTTCTATATGTAACTAACTAGCTCTAGAAAATAATGTATCATTATTTACTCATTTCCTTTAAGGAGGGAGATCACCTTAGAACCTTCAAAAAACTCAATTTTTTATAATGATTTAATTTTGAAGAATGGAATATAAGGAATCTTATAAAAAAATTTAAGTCGATTGTGATGAAGCTCTTTCGATTTTAAAGAAAAATTAAATTTTTTAGAGAGATAAAGTGACCGAAGGCTGTTTTCATCACATTTTGGTTAGAAAGTTAGGAAGCCGCCTTTGATTAGAGGACGGGGCAGTCGTCTTTGTGCCTTAGCCAATTTAAAAGTGGCGGTGCGCGGTGGGGGTAGGTTGATTGCAGACGTAGATAAGGAGATGGCACCAGAGTTTGACGTTAAAGTAAAATACCCTATTGTAAACAATTTATTGGGTCTGTTTGGGAGGTAGACCGCAAAACACGTGGACTGGATTTTGGGTGGTCTGAAGGTGGCGCAAGGAAGGCGTGCATGAGTTATGGGATTATCCAATCAAAGAAATGAAAATTGATGCTAAGTGGTGGATTTTTGAAAGTTTTCCTGAATGGATTAGGAGTCATGAGAAGGCGTGGACATTGTTGTAAAAAAAATAAAATAAATAGAAGACTTAGAGTTTTTTCGGGGATTCACTTCTGCATGCGGGCCCGGGTTCCCTTTTCCCCGGTGCTTCGCATCGCAGGTGATGAAGTGTGGTTATCTTAACTATCGAGGAACAATTGATCTTGCCTGGGGAGTTTCCCAAAGAAAGATGTCGTTTAGCGGTGCAGAAATTCGGTTGATGCGTGCCGAGATGAGAGCCTCCTGATCCTGAGACTAAAATTTGTTTTTGCTGATGACGGAAATCTGGTTGCTGCCTTCACCGATAAATAATTTGAGAATAGAGGTGGAGAGAATGGCGATTTCCTGTTGGTGTTCCGATTGAATCGCCCGGAGATGAAAGGAGCGGAAGAAGCAGAAGATTAGATGCCTACGACAGTATAAAGATTTGAATGCCTGCTACCCGAGAAAGAAGACAGGAGATCCCATGCCCGATGATGAGATCGTCACCCGTGTTCCAGTGTGGTTAGCATCCAATTGAGTGAGTGTCAAATCATTTTTGTCTTGTTCAGACCCAACCTCGAAAATTTGAATGGTTTAGTGCGGGGTCAATGTTTGTTTTTAGAATGTAGATTTTGAGAGAGAGTAGTTCTTTGCCTTAGGTAAAATAAATAAATTTATGCTCCCTGAATCCAAAAGGTGTAGGTTTAATTAAATACATGTCATTCGATATGAATTGAGGAGAAATGCTAAAAGATTAGTAAAATGTGTAAACTGTGTACTAAGATTTGGTGATTCGGTTTTGAGTTAAATTGTAAATAGATAATGTTGTAAATAAATTAATTTTATTTTGTAACTTTGGAGTCAGTCATCTCTGTTTTTGCAGTTGATCTTAAGAAAAGTTATCTCCTAGTTTTTAAAAGCAAAGTTATTTGACCTGTTCGTTTGCCAATAATGTCTAGAACTTTGGATTGTTTTCAACAAAATAAATATTAACACAACGCACCCAAATACCTATTTCTTATAAATAATTTGTACTAACCCAAATAAAGTACGAATCACGCCCAAAATAAATATTTAAGACAGGCAGCACGACATCGATACTACAATTAGAACTGATTTTATGGCCAAATGTATAAAGCTAATAGTAAAGAAATTTATAGAAAATTTAAACTTTAAATTGCTTTTTCTAAAGACTGTTATTTGAAACTTGTGCGCACTATTTCTTCAAAACTAATCGTCACAAATTGCTAAAATTTTTTGTATACATGCATATCTTGCATGTTTACACAATTTCTACCTAAATTAAGGTAAATACATATTACTAATTTTTTTTGCAGAAATTAAAAAAAATAATTATATTTTGATTGTACATTACAATACATTTGCCTGATAAAATATATTTTTGTGACATATGGTAACTATTTTAGGTGTAGATTAAATTATAACCTATGGATAGAATATATACAAATAATTTAATATATATCTCTTATAGTTTTTAAAAAAATCAGTGTATTTTTGCGCATGCAAAGGTGATCTCCCCCCTTAAGAATTTTAATGAAGTTTAGCAAAAAAAGCAGTTTAAATAAACATTTTGAATAAAGATAAACAATTGTTAAGTTGAATAAATAAATTCATATTAAAAACGAACTAAAAAAAACTTGTTTCTCTTGAAAAATACGAAAAATCCATATTAAAGCGTATGGCTTCCGTGTTATAGCGGCGCAAATAAAGGCGCGCGCGCCACCTATTGGTGACGACCAAATGGGAGACACTTTTAACACGGAGATACTCCCCCTTCTGTTGCTTCATGGGGCTGATGGAATAGGGGCGGTTTATTTTGGAGTTTGTTGGTGCCATCAGCTTTAAACGAAATATTTATTTTCAGCAAAACTATTTTATTTTCAGATGTATTTTGTTTACTAGGTAAGGTGGCTCCATGAGGGTATAAGAAGGAACGTAAGATTCAATGGGGAATTCCTCGAAAAATAGACCGATTATGGTCGCTCACTGGCAGATGACGCGATATGTATGAAACTTACGGAATTTTCAATGAGTTGTATGGACGCGTGTTTTTGAAAATTGTTTAACAAATTTTAAAATTTATTCTGCGCACGGATATGCCTGTATGTTTTGCACCTGCTTGAACTAGTGGTTAAAAGTCAGATTTAAAACGAAACAAAGAACCAAGAAAGAGACATTCTCGTTTGTTTACTGCTTCTAAGGTCAGAACAGTATTATTGTTTTGCTTTAATATGAGATGTATAATAGTGAGAGAAAAATACAGATGCTGTGTTTTAAGCGAATACAAAGTTAAAACAGCTAAAATTCTGCCGGAAGGAATCGTGTTTAATTTTCAATCATCCCTATATCGCATCAGAAAAAAAAAGAAAAATATTTCAGGTAGTCTCTTCTAACGAAACTACCGCGGGTTATTAACGTAGGATTACTTATCGTTGCTTACCCCCCCCCCCCCCCCATTTTTGCGCATTTTGGTACTTTCCTGTTTAACTGTTTACTGCTACTGGGTTTGGCGCGCTGCCAAAATTATAAATCGCGACGCCGGACAATTTTTTTCTCTCCGGAGGACCGTTATTGAGGAACGTAATCTTACATTAAAAGGTGTTCAGAAGAAAAGGTTTTTAATCGTTCACAGAAATAAAATGTTTCCAGTTAACGTTTCTACTTGAATTGCTTGACGATTATATATTGAGTTTTAAAAAGTGAAATCTGAGATGCTTTGATTGATTTTTTTTTGCCCAAAGGAAGATAATTCAAAGTATGTGATTACATACTGAATTGACTCTCTATTTAATTAGTCCCTAATAGAATTTATTTGTGGTTATTGATAGATAATGTTGCTTTTCTTTTTAAAGGTTGTTATGTATGATGTATTATTCATACTTATCTGGAAATAAAAATATTATATTACTATGTGTGTGTGTTTGGTTAATTAGTAGTATTTCTCACGATTTTTTTTTCCATAAAAGATTTCTTTCACAATTCTTTTATGCAATTTCATTTCCTTAGTTATTCAATTTGTACAAAATTCTGAACTCATTTATGCTGAAATTAATACACAATTATTCTGAAAAAGCTTATGTAATGAAGTATGACTCTTGATGTGTCAGATGTTTGTCAACTCATGTTTGGACATTATTTACTCTGTAGCTGCAGCTAGTGTGTGTTCTTATATGTGCATTTAACTAACGAGCCCTAGAAAATAATGTATTATTATTTACTCATTTCCTCTAAGAATTTTAATGAAATTTAGTCCCCCCCCCCAAAAAAAAAAAAACTTTTGAATTCAGTTAGGGTCCTCTTCAGCGCACTGACTGCTGGACGGTCCTTAAAATATGAAATATTATGATTTTTTAAAATTGAATAACAATAGAATTGATGTTTGAGTAGTATTCAAAGGTTATACAATGAGAAAAATAAATATATAAATAAAATGAGATAAAAAAATATAGCACCGAATTTTTGTTATGGATCATATCATTGTTAAAAACTATGTTAAGGCTAAAGGCATAATCGGAATCTTCAGTTTCACAGTTTGAAAAAGCGGGAAAAAAAACCAACTTTCTTAAAAGTTTTGTACAATTTTCCTATTTTAACTGAACTTCTATTAACGTTTTAATTTATTTCAAGTTAAGTTGGGGGGGGGGGAACGTGCCCCCCCCAACTTAACTTGAGTCAAAGTTGAATGCGCGTACGAGTTTCAGGGGAGAAAGGAAAGAAAATTTTAGATTTTTTTTATGGCTGAGTTGAATTAAGTTGCAAGCCATTAGACGCTCAAATCTTCCGTTCATCTGTTTTCTGGGTCGGTGGTTAGAAGTAATGTCGGTTATAAGTTCATAGCTTTACCTAGGGTTCAAATCAGTCTGATACAGACTCAATAAAGTAGTCCCCACAACAGGGAGACAGATATATCAGACTAAACGACAGATGTTCATCCATTCCATACCCCGAGGGAATTTTTGTGCGTCGCTCATAAGCAAAAATGCAAATAAAAGCGTTAGAAAGCAAAATATTCGAGTGGCTTAAAACCCCCGTCGTCTTCGTCAAATAAGATCGACGAAATGATATTACTTTGCCTAATTAATAGAAGAAGAAAAACTGGAACTGAAAATTCTAAGTGCACCCTATAAATTTGATGTAACTATCTGGAGGGACTTGCGCAACAACTACATTTTTCATGAATGATATCAGAACTCTTATAATTTTTACCTTATCAGGGATCAAAATAAAAATGACACTAGAAAATATAATGAGTGGCTAATATTTCGCCCCGAAACAACATTTTAAAGAATTTTCTTTCTAAAAAAAGTATCAATTGCACAGAATTTCCTATGAGGAACTTTTAGTTCCCGTTTTTACTAGCACACGGCGGCATTTTATAAATAAATAAGACAGACGACGAAAGTGTCTTTATAAGAATGGTGAAACGGGACCCATTAAGATGCAAAATGGCGATGTCTTGACTGATGTCTTTTCGCTGTGCACATTCAGAATGGAAATAACTGGTTTTCATACAGCTTGATTCATTCGCAAGTGTCTCAGACGCATGGCTCTTCGGTGAGCGCCTTGCCTGGATTCGGTATGCTCTGGATCTACAGTTTGAATCAACCCATGTTCCAGACAGCCGTGCACGATAGCTACTTGTTGAGAGCTCCTGTGAGAATTCAGGTCTACAGGGCCTTGCTTTTTTTAAAGTTTATGACGCTGCTCTTGAGATAATTGAAAATAACTTAATCTTGAGTCTTACCCGAGGACGAGAATTTTTGCTACAAAATATCGCTTCTTTGTATTCTGGTGGAAAGTCATATGGTGGAGGTTTGTCAGCCCATTCAAGAACCACTGGTTCGCTCAATCTTACATGAAGTACGGGCACTTTTTGGGTTGCACACATTCTCATCCATGCGCTAGAAAGGAAAAGACTTATTTTGAAACATTCCATTGAAATGGATACACCGTAAAGGATGGTGATAAGAGCAAAATATCATAATGAAATAATTATTTTAAAGGCTTCTTACGATTTTTAAAAAAATTAATGTGCTTGTTCCTTTTACATCTAGGAATAGTGGGGGGAGAGAAATATGACAGAAGTTTTTTTGTAAAAGAAAAACAAATCAGTCCTACACTTTTTTTTTATTATTACTTAGTCATTTTCCCTGATTTATATTTACAGGCTTATTTTCTCTACAATGTTTTGTGGGATAACCGCAAATAGACTTAGGGGAGCTTGCAGTAAACCTTGGAGTCGTGATTAAAAAAAAAAGAATTCTTAAACATCGCTGTTTTAGGGGAGTTTTAGAATACATATATATTTTAGAATGTCCTCGTATCTATCGGGAAAGATATCTCATTTAACCCTGCCTTTTTGTTTTAATAAAATAACATAAAGAGAAGAATTTAAAAAATTACGTAAATGCATTATAAGTTTTACAAATCTGACAAACAGAAAGGAGGCGCAATTAAGTATTACCTTATTCCCTTGAAACAAAGGAACATGATAAGCAAGAGTGCAAGAAGACCCAGGAAGAAGACAGGTGGAGGCAAACAGAAGATGTCGACTGAAAAATAACATATTAATCTTAATCGAAACATGTGATATTCGCTATATTTGCTTTTAGTACATATCTCTCACTGAAACTAGAGCCCTCCCCCGGGAACCTCTAAAAGCTAGTTACAACACAATTTATTACCTTCACCGAAGTTCTTCCTCTGAGTGGATCATGAGTTATTGAAGAGTGAAGATATCATAGGAAAGAAAATATTCACAAAACCTGGTCAAAAACTCAAAATACAGGATATATCTTACAAATGTCATTTCCATCTCTGATGGCAAATTTGATCAGAGACAAAGGGTAATTTGGTCTCAGGGAAGTACATACTTCAATGTAGTATGTACTGGAAGTATGAAGGAATGAAGCTAAAGGAAATGTCTGAAGTCATAATTTTTTCCTCAGTAAGACCAATAATACTGTTAATAAAATCCAAAAAACTACGAAAAATTATTAGAAATATAGAAAGTTGTTTAAAAATCTTTCAAATAGACTTCTCATAACTACTTTTATGTATATACCTAAGTCCCGATGGAAAACTATCGGAAAGTTTAAAATAGCAGTTATTAAAAATGTTCGGAAATTCTGTAAGAAAGTGAATTTAACCGCTTACTGGCATTAGAATAGAACTCCCAAAGCAATGAATATTTCTTGTAAGAATGATTACACAGTTTCTATTTTGGATGTCACAACTTGTTAGAGATGCTTGTCTTGAAAACCTTATCAACAACCGCGAGGAATTCAAAGTCCCTTTTAAGAATATTCCCTCTGCAGTATTACGATAACAATGATTCATTAGTATCGACTTAATCACCTTGACCTTATCTGCAAACACCCTTTTAATGTTGTTGTTTTTTGGATTATTTAACGCAAAATAATTCCTGAAAGAAGGTTAACCTGAATTTACTTTCGATAGCCTTATCTCTACTGAAAAGGAAAACCCGTCTCGTGACAGAAGAACTTTTATCAGGCTATTGGCACGAATTCGACCGAGAACACCAGACCAAATATTTCACAATAACAATCCGGTCACCAGCCCAAAAGTCGTGTCTTCAACACTTGGACTGGAGAAACTACAACTTTCCCCGTTTAAAGGCGGCAGCCACGAATCATATGGAATTCGGATGCATGGCACATGTACCGCGTCCTATTTTAGGAAAGATGAAGTAATGTTACGTACATAATTATTTAACATGCCTTGTTGTTGTTGCTTCTAATGCCCCCTGGCCGGAATTATTCCATTCCAGGTTCATATAGGCTAGCGGGCCGAGGGGTGCGGCTCCAGTTTTATTATGGTACCACAAGGGACGGAGTCCGATTCAGCCAGGTACCACCTCAATTTTGACCGACCACCCCCAGGGGCGACAGACATCTGGGGAGATCGTATCCTCATTCACCCTCTCTGACCTCATAGAAGGACTTTCCTGTCTACGGATTTAGCGTGCCCATATCCGGTCTAGACACGGAAGTACGTTTGGGCGAACTTTATGAGGAGCCAGATAGGAAATTTGGTACTTTGTAGTCATCCACCGTAGGTTGGAAAATCACAGTATTATCTTAATCTATGTATCCAACTTGTAGAGTTTACTGAACATCAAATTGTGAAGAGCACTAAAACCTTCATAACTACTTGTGAGTTTTTAGACACGCATGTGGCGATATTGTAGCCGGGGGAATTTTGATTCAAAATGTAGTCCACAAATACATTTTCTTCTTTTATTCTATCACACATATAAAATATTTACATTAGGTTATATGTACATCTATTTACAAGTGCTAAATATAATTTGCATGGATACATCGTTATTTCATTGCCGCACATGACCGAATCTAACGGTTGACTAACGTATGACTTTCACGGGGGAGGGTCAATGCTTGTGACCTCGTCACGAGGGTTGGTCACATCACACACCTCCGCTCTAGGTAAATAAAAGTAGGACAATGCATCGCCAGTCTTAACACTCTCGTAATTTTTGGAGCAGATCCACTCGTGGAGAAGCTCCAAGCTATAGTAATTGAACTCACGGATCGTGAACCCTGAATCTATTGTTTCCTTACAAACCAACCACTTTCTTGTCTTCTACTCCTAACTGCCAATAGAAATACAGCTTACAGGCAACCAAAGTCTCTTCACCCACCCATGTACTGATCGAACCGGAAGCTGCTTCATTTTGGTGAAGCAATCTGAAGGATCCTGGAGCCGCCCAATCAGCTCACTTCATTTTTTTCATGTTTTTATTAACTGGCTTTCTTGTTTGCTTGTGTGTTTGTCTAGTACAAGTCTTGCAATCGATTTTTAACTAACTTCCCGACTAGCTAGACATTTGAAACTTTTAGAATAGCCCAGAACACGATGACAATGCATTTTTTTTATACTTTTAGCCATCTTTAAGCAGAATTGAATTAACTTTCAGTTATTTTCAGTTAATTTTGTTTTGTAGACTGGTGCAGCCATCTATCGACCGGAACATGATCGAAAAGTTAAACGCAAGTTAACTTCCAATTAACTTCATTTTCTTTCAAGTTGATGGGATAATTCATCAAAAAATTTAAAAAAAGTATTTATTAATACATAGAATTGTCAAGTTTATATGATTCAACAGAAAATTTAAAAACATGGCATATAAAAAGTTCTTTTTATCTTGTAATTATCATATATCAACGTACGATCATTCTCCGATGTCATAACTAGAAATATCTGCGTTAGAAGGCGAAGTCTAGGAAACGCAGTTCATCACATTTTTCCTATGGTCCTATGGTCCCATGGCTTGCCCTGTTCATTGCTCGTTCTCTCGCTTTCTGATTCATTCCTGAAACCGCTCTTAGATCTGTTCAGTTTCACTTCCCCAACTTCCCTCTTTATTGCTAGTCATTTCCCTTTGGTTCCCGTGACCAAGTTCTTGCTTGAAGCTTCGCTCCGTCTAAGATTTTTTATTTATCCCCATGTTTTACTTTAACTTTAACTATCGAAGCTTCTTTGTTTACCCCACTTTCTATTTTCCTTCCTACTTTCGTTTTTTACTGATCACTGAAGTGTTATGCATTGCTATATCATCCTACAGTGGAGGGCCCGGCCCATGTACTATAGTTCTCACTACTCTTCCTAAAGGTCCTGAACGGCTGACATCCGGGCTGGCTATCGTGAAGCTACGCAAAGCGCGATTGCCTTTCAAACTTAATTTTCGTGTCAACAAATCCAGCCAGTTGCGGAGACGTTGAGCTCTGCCCTCAGAGTAGACTCGTGCTTTTCTCACGGGCCACCAATCTGCATAAGGAAGTGATATGCACTCCTCACGACTTTAATAAGTTTCTTCAAAACTTTCCGGTGGTTGTTTTGAAATTAAAGATCGTTAAAGGAATGTCTGAGTCTGGTAAATTATTAAATACTTATGGGTAAATATTAAGCACATATTATTCCCTTAGTTTTTACTTTTGTCTTTTAAATAACCCGAAAAAAATAATCTTAAATATAAAAGCTCAGCCTAACCATTTTACTACATGTATTCCATACAACCACAGATACTTTTCTTTATGTATGGTTGGGTTTGGAGCACTATCGTCAACTTTTGAGCCCACAGACGCTGGTACCGATATCCAGTGCCCTGGCCATTCGGCCATCGTCCGGCTTTTTGTATATAAGACTGCTATAATATCATGCATATTTTGTTTGAATTAAGATATGAATATACAGCTTCCTGCGTCTGGAATAACCGACCAGGACTTTATCATGTCAATAGAATAAATATATGTAAAACTACATTTGTACATTCCTTATTATTATTATTTTTTTTTTACAATTTAAAAAAAAAAATTACAGTCAATGAAAGTTTTTTTCCTTACTTGACATCTTGTCGGTCCTCTTAAACTTAACACTACAAAAATGGTATCTTAGTCAGATTGACTTTACTAACAGAGGGTCAAAACGGATATTCTGAAAAGAGAAAATGTCTTGAGTAAAACAAGGCTTAACAGGAAATGATGTCTGTTGAATTAAAAATAATTTAACAGATTTACTTACAAGCACGCACGCACACTGTAATTTTCGGACCATAAGGCGCACCTCAAATTTACGGGAGGATTTTTAGAAAAGAATATTTTGTATTTTGTTAGTTATATAAAGATACTTTCAATTTCTTACTTAATAAAGATTAAAAAATGTATATAATAAATATAATAAATAATATATATAAAACAATGTAATATATATAATAAAAAACCATTTTATTTTAATGTTACCTTCGGACCATAAGATATTTTAATGTTACCTTAGCATCCAAATTTTAAGTCTATTTTTTTACGTAAAGAGATGCGTCTTATAGTCCGAAAAATAGGTATATGTGTGTAATATACACTCATGTCCATAAATTAAGGATAATTCAGAATCACACAGAAATCGAACTCTAAAGTAAAAATTTCACCTGTAGAATTATCACACACATCTTCAAGAATAATATGCAAATTACAGGAAGCCACCAGATGACGCCGATAGTACGTCACAATGACGAGAGTGTAAGAGAGGGGTATATAAGGAATAGTGGCAAAGAAGTAAAATTGTTCACAAGCGTTCTGTACGCAGCTCAGTGCAATAACCGAATAGTTATGACACAGAGGACGCATGTGGATTATTTTTTACGTGGTAGAATTATCGGCCGCCTGGAATGTGGGCGTACTCAGATGGAAGTATCCGAGGAACTTGGAATTGCCCAAAGTGTCATCTCTAGGCTTTGGCAACGATTCCAAGATGATGGAAATGTCAGTAGACGTTACAGTACAGGTCATCCCCGAGTTACAACACCGAATGAAGACCGGTATTTGGGAGTAACTGCCAGAAGAAACAGACGGAGCACAGCATCCGACCTGTCTCGTCAGCTATCTGCAGCCACGGGTACCACAGTTTCAAGGCAAATCGTGTACAGACGTTTGGGAAATATTGGTCTATATGCTCGCAGGCCTGTCAGATGTGTTCCGCTCACGGCAAATCACTGTTGGCAGCGATTAGCATGGAGTAGAGAACATGCAATATGGACATCGTTACAGTGGGCTTGTGTGATGTTTTGTGGGATGATGACGAGTCCAGGTTTAGCTTGCCGTCTGATTCACGTCAGACTTTCATATGGAGAACGCCAGGTACCCGTTACCACCAATAGAACATCATTGAACGACACCGTTACGGTGGTGCAAGATTGCTTGTTTGGTGTGGAATTATACTGGGTTCCTGAACAGATCTGCATGTTCAAATCGGAACCATGAACGGCCACATTTATCGGGACACCATTCTGGAGCAACATGTGCGTTTGTTTAGGGGTGCCTTGGGAGCAGAATTTGTGTTTATGGATGACAACGCCCGTCCTCACCGAGCAAACATCGTAGACGAATGCCTTCAATCTGAGGATATCACCCGTATGTAATGGCCAGCATTCTCACCTGACTTGAATCCGATAGAGCATGTGTGGGACATGCTTGGCCGACGAGTTGCAGCCCGTCAACCACCTCCTACATGTGTACCGGAACTTGGGAAAGCACTGCTTGCTGAGTGGAATAATTTTCCCCAAGATCAGCTCGATAATTTTGGTACTTAGCATGCCTAGGCGTTGTACGGACTGTATTTCATCGCACGGGAGACATCGCATGGGTATTAACCATCATACCAATCATGTAATATTAAGTTTTTGTAAAGGAGATATTTTTTACAATTGCTCCAGAGAGCAAAAATCGTAGTTTTTATGAATGGTATACCATCTTTTTTGTTCTTTATCTTTTGTTTAATAAAATTGGCTTTATGAATAAGTCACGTTTGTTTTGTTTCTGAACCTTTATTTGCTGGAGCTGGTATTATCCTTAATTTATGGACATGAGAGTAATTGTGTTTATGAACAATGTATAAAGGTGGCCCAAATGAAAGTGAGACTTTTGTTTTAGCGGCAGTGGTTAAATACCCAAAGCTTTGCGTTTGCGCCAGTAGATGACGATATACGTTACGATACAAAGCTCCTATCATCGGAAAGTGTCAGCGTGCAGTTTGAACGTGTTTAAGCAAAGTGACCAGGTACGGTCGAGACATGGATTCAGCCAAACAGTCCCAACGATAGGTCATCCAATTTTTGACGTCAGAAGGTGTTAGTGAAGCTGAAATTAATAGCCGTAAGATGGATGTGTATGGTCAGGAGTGTCTATCAAAGTGCACAGTATTCGGATGGTTTACGGAATTTCGCGTGTGAGCATGGGACACGCCGAGACCTGCTCAAGCACACTTGGCCATCACCATGGAGTCGGCTGCCGTGTACAAGATCTGCTGCGGCGCTTCCGCTCGGAGGTTCTTGAACTAATTGGATCATCATCAAAATCACAAAAGTTTACTGTGAAGGATGAACCTTTCAATATGATTTGAGATTTTAAAAATTGGTGGCCACACCACTAAAAGAAAAATGTTTTATCAAAATGTTCCTATTAGAAAACAAAGAATAGGAAGACTCAATTCCAAGTGTCCAGTTATAACAACTTCATCTACAAAAATCAGCACCTGGTGAAGTTCAAGCAGCTAAATTCATTGATGAATTATGCCAATCAACATTTGCCTTACACAAAAACATTTCTTTGAAAGTGGCTCCACTACTAGTAAAGAAAGCATATTCTGGAAAAATAGGGAATAAATTATAAGAAAATTGAAGATATTGAAAAAAATTCTACAATATACCCCAAGTGAATTTTTGCCGTTCTATGAGGAAATTTGTGAGTGGCCTACCACCGATGTTTGTATTCCAGAAGATTTCTGAAGAGGTGATTTGTGTTTATTTAATATTTTTATTTTTATAGAAGAAATTTTTATTTCTTGAATATAATATCCAAGTAAACGTTCTCACATACTGTTACAGCTTACGATTTTTTTTTCAAATTGCAGAACATTGGAATAATAAGACAGTAACAATTTTTCTTTGTGATAATAAAATAAAAATAATTTATTAATGGAAAATATAATTTATCGTACTTGATTAGAGTAAAAATATACTCGTGAAAAGTGAAATTGCAACACCATGAAGGAATGCGCGTAGCGATGTGAAAATTACAGGATTGGTAGATGTCAGAGTCATATGCAAATGATTAAATGCGCGTGCGCATATGGTCCCATGATACCCAGTTTCTGGCTATAAAAGCCAGTAGCTGGTTCTCTCTGTATATGCTATCACTGACAGATTGTTGCTGTAACGGAACTTGAAGATGGGTAGAAAATTCCTCGGAGACACCAGCGAGCTGAATACCAGCAGTTATCGTCTGAAGAACGAGAACGTATCCTAGAACTACGTGAGCTCAGTTTGTCGATGTGCGAAATTGCCAGTCCTGTTGGACGGGACAATTCAGCGATGTGTGGCACGATGGATGCAGGGCCATCTGAGAACACGGCAAAGAGGCAGTTGATCATCCAGGTGCATGCCAGATCGCACTGATAGGGAAATTCGGCGAATGTTTCGTGGGGACCCGTTCGCCACGGCAAGTGATATTCAAACCTACCTACCATTGTCAGATGGGGCATCTGTCTCCTGCCAAACCCTCCGTAACAGTTTGCATGAGGTAGGGATGCACGTACGGCTGCCAGCCACTGGGGTTTCTTTAACCACTCGACACAGGGCTGCCCGTCTGGCTTGGTGTCGATGTTATCGTCACTGGACGAACAAATGACATCGGGTATTGTTTTCAGACGAATCCCGATTTTGTTTATGGAGGAATGACGGCCGTGGACATGTGTGGCGGGTTCCCGGAGAACGTTACCTACCAGCCCATATCGTCGAACGTAGCACCAGGCTTCATGGTTTCGGGTGGCATAATGTTCGGACAGCGGACAACCCTTGTGCACATTACTGGCAGTTTAACATCGGCCCGGTACGTAACATAAGTTGTTATGTCTGTGGGTCGGCCACTTGTGCAGGCCGCCTCCGGCACGTTATTCCAGCAGGACAATGCCCGGCCTCATGTCTGATGTCACACTCTGAACAGCCTCAATAGAATTCACATCCTTCCTTGGCCGGCAGCCTCACCCGATCTCTCTCCCATCGAGCATGTGTGGGTTGCCATCGGACTTGCGGTGCACAGGGCACCGCAGCCGCATACTGTACAGGAACTGGAAGCTGCAGTGGAATCGGCGTGGGAAGGAATATATCAGAAGACCATTAATAGCCTCATAGACAGTATGCCTCGGCGTTTAGAGGCCTGTATAGCTGCCCGTGGTGGCCACATTAGATACTGATTAAACAGTTTAATTTTTCATATCTTTGTTTGTTTCTTTAATCATCTGCATATGTGTGTTAACTCTACCGATCCTGTTATTTTCACATCACTACGAGCATTCCTACATGGTGTTGCAGTTTCACTTTTGACGAGTGTAAAAAGGTTCGATCAAAAAAAAAGTGTTCAACTCTATCAAATAAATCCTATTCAAAAATTACCTGAAAACACGATTTTTTTCCGAAAACAAGTCATCTCCGAACTCTTAAAAAATTATTTCTTTAAAAATAAGAAATATTTCTACATAATATTGATGGCATCTTATATAACTAAACTTAATTGATTTTGGAAAAAAATTAGTATGTTTCTATTTTTCTTCTAAATTGAGTTATTCATTTTTTGTTGTTGTTTCTCTTATAAAATTTGTTTTTATGGCGATGAAAGATTTTCGAACTTACCGATTCAATTATAAAATCCGTTGAATATTGGCATTTTAAAGCATGATTATGTAATTTAAAATGATGCGAATTTTAGAACCAGGTTGCACCATAGGAGCAGAAAGGCCATTATGTTTACTTCCGAAATTCATATAAAAGAACAAACAGAATAGCAAATGAATTAATCTTCATGGAAGCCTAAATATTTTACACCCATTAGATTCGTATGATTGTGTTAGATTGCGTATCACTTTTAAAACAATGAGTTTAATTTTTTATTTTTCATGAAAGAGTACTGGCGAATTCGTTCTTCAGTTATAATATACTACTATATTCGATCATTTAATTTCTTAGAAAACACACATACAGACGAAAAATACTTTGAGGAATAGACAATAAAACCAGCATAAATTTGGCTGTATGCTTTAAATGACTTGTACAGAATTTGTAGGTAAAAATTTCCAGAAAATAATCTATTTATGAAACAGATATAGGATCCCGTAATGCTAAATTTTTCAATCTACACTTTTCAAAGGATGCTCTCCAGAAAAGATTGGGTTCTTGTTATTTCTAAAAACCAAATTTCTTGAAAAAGATTTTAATGTAAGAAGAAATTCTAAAACCGCGTGAGAAACTCTTAAATTCTCTGAGAGTCTGCGAGATTTTCAGACTCACAGAATAACCGAAAGTTTGGTCAAACCTGCCTGTTTAAAGCCTCTCACGTCTTAAAACTTATCTAGTTCGATGTGCAGCGTAATTAAAATTTATGTCAGGAATGTAAAATGTCTTTCACTGTGAAATGTGAGGAACTAACACGTAATAATATTGAACTGAATTAATATGCAACATTAAAGGGACAAGGAACCTTCAACCTCATTTTGTTTTAAATTTTCAATATTTTGCTCTATATACAAAATGAGAATAATTAATATACGTTTTTGCTACATTGAAGTCACTTAGAATTCCCAAATAAGTATTTTGTGGAAGATTAGGACCCGTTTTTAAAAAAAAACTTCAAAAATGTTATACATTTTCAAAATGTTCCATGCGCATTCGTTTCCTTGTAATTTCTTCCAAATATCTCAGGATTGTTTACGAAAGTGTTTGTCACAAAACTGTACAAAGTTCTTTGAAACCCCAAATATTTTTCAAATTTATAGACCATGAAATAAAGTAAAAACATGCAAAAACGCAAAAAATAGCAAGCAGGATAAAAAAATATTATTTAAAACTTTAGATTCATACAAAAAAATTTCAATGTACAGTTAAGTTTAGATACATATGGTAAACTTATATTAAAGTATTTAATGCTTTTAAACGATATGGAATGAGCATGGCGCATTTTGAAAAAAATGCTAGCATTTTTGAAAAAAATTTTGAAAAACAGGCATTATTCTGCTAAAAGTCGTTATTTTGAATTCTAAGGATCTTGCATGCAGTAAAAAAGAATAAAAATAATTCTTATTCTGTATATCGGGTTAAAAATTGAAAATAAAAAAATTCTAGGTCGAAGGTCCATTGTCCCCTTAATCCATTTAAATATGAATCATTATGAAAAAATATGAAGTTTAAATGTATATAAATTTATATAATATTGTTAAACCGCATGATCGTCTCAATTTGTAATGTAATAAATTTAAACGAATTTACGACAAAATCAGCTTTTTTAAAATAGATTTGATAAGGCTCTTTAGCTAATCTCAGATGTGAATAGTTGGAAATCACTTTAAAACCTTAGGGACTGTAATTTGTTTTATTACGGTAGTAATTTTATTAATTGTAGCGAGTGCGTGTCATGTATTGCTACATGCAGCTTTTATGGTTAATGCTACCGACAATTAACGCTGAACGAAAAATTTCCCCTTATATATTAATTCAGTAATTTCAATTTACAAATAAGATTCTATAAAAGTACAACTTACCTTGCGGCTAGCACTCTAGCATTGGTTTGTAAACGGGAGCAAGCGTCCTTTCGTAGCACCCACAGAAAGTATAACACGTCTAGTGCTTGTGAACTAACAAACTATTTATTTGCGATAACAGTGGAGAAAACGGTCCAAAGTGCTTTTTTGATATTGACATATCGTAGATACGGTGATTACCGAAACAAATTCAAAGCAGTACGGCTGCGAGAACATCGACGGGAAAACACACTGGAAGTTTCGTAACACCTGTTGATGTAAGAGGTCATTACGAGACCTTTGTCTCCATAGGCCTTAGACCAGCGTCCACGGACCTTTTTTTTCTGATAGTGTCCCCTCTTTGGTATATTTTGGAGGTTACCACCTCCTTCTTCCAACTTATTCCATTCGGAATCGGCTTTAAACTGTAGATCCCGGTCTAATTAGCTATTGTATAGCAGAAGTTGAAAGTAGCACTCACAATCAACCAACCAAGTGGTGAAATGACTGAATACAGCGAAAATTATAAGTAACTAGCTGAGTGGCAACCCGATGTGTTTCTTTTTCGATTTAAAATGAAATGGTTTTATTTCTTAAAGATTAAAAACTGTTTAATGAATTTTAAAAATATATTAGAATTTTTTAAAAGCGAAATAATTATTTAAAATTCTCTTTTTCAAATTTTGGTTTTTGGCTTTTGAAATAATTCTTCAAATTTTGCTTTTTAAACAAAAATTTTCATTCAATTAGAAAAAATTCTAAAGGTTTTAACTTCTCATTTCCTAAAACTAAAATTATTTCTGGTACTTTAAAATTATTTCTGGATTTCAATTATTAAATGACTCGTTCTCAGACTCGTTCTCAACTAATAATTTTTCATTTTGGCAGCATGACCGAATGTTAATATTAAATCTCATAGGAGAAAAAATGCTTAAAAAAATAGAAAGACAGTTCTCAGGAATTCAAAATTGGTGGCGGAAGAATCCTCATCAGTTGCTCATTAATTAGAACCGAATTTCACGAACTTGTTGGAATTATTAGTGACTAAAATAATAAGTCGAAAAATTACGAACTCCCCATTCAGTTACATTAAGATACTATGGCGATCAGCGCGGGAAATTTCAAAAGTGAGTTTTGTAAGTACGCTTTTTTAGAATAACATTTTTTTAATTAAATGTATTTGGTATATTTTGGAAGCCGAACATCTAGCAAATGCCGATAAATCGTAAAATTGACATTAATAGGTGCAGAAAACTGAAATATTTGTCCATCAAAATTGTCGATTTCGTGAAATTCGGAAAACTGATTTGGGGAAAAAGCTTCGTTTGCAATGAAAAACATTTTTAACTTTATAAAAATATGTATATCCTTAAAGTTGAAGAGTTGTAAAACACATGGAAATAAAAAATTTGTCGATTGGTGGGCGGAAAAGTTGAATTTTGCATGCATGAAAATAGTGGAAATTTACGAAACGGAAAGGAGCTGGCCCACCCGGAATGTCAGCTGTTTCTACTGTCCGCCTCTTTTGAGTTCGGCAGTTTTAATTTAATAATTAAAAAAGTTTAAAGTTTTGAAAGTTGAGGATAGCATCAGTGCACGCGTCTCGTCCGTCTGCGTATATCGGTACCAGTCGCGATATCCTGCTATGCTCAGTTCGCGAGATTAGCCCGTCCCCGTGTCTGCTCACTAACATACATTTGTTTACCTTCAGCTGTTATTATATAGATAGTTCAGAAAAAAAGTGGCCGTTTTGAGGGATGGCCATCGAAAAGAGTTTTCTCCCATAATATTGGATCTATTGAACCTTGAATCTGTTCTCAACAAACTATGGCCGTCTAGAGGGGTGGCTGACTAGAGAAGATTCACTACACTTGCAATTTTCTCTTAAATCCAATTTCGATTAAAAATAAGAAAGTAATCGAAACTTTTTATTTCGAAATATTGGCCTTCTAACCTCATGGTTTACAAAAAAAAAAGTTTCGAAATTTTAAAAAATGACGAGAGAAAATAAGTATGAACTAGTGAAAGATTTTTAGATAAATAAGAATTGAAAGTTTAAATTTATGTTCGGTCTGTCATAAGACAAATACAAACTTGTATATTTTTACTGAATCGCAGAGGCATTTTAGAGCATGAAAGTCGATCGTGACAGTAACAGAAGTTGGCCAACCCTGCTATTTGTTATTGTTTGAAATCTTGGCCACCAAAACGGTGGTAATACTGGTAAACGGTTTTTGCCCATAAGTAATACAGCTTAAAATAAATCCTACAACTACGTTATGGGGTTTATCTTAAAAGTATTACAAATTATACAAATGAAATACGTAGCATGTTAAGGTTACTGTGTACTAACTCTATTGGATTCGCTCACCTCAATGTTAACCTATGGAAAAAATGCGTCTGCTATTTACAGCGACGTAAATGCTGATAATACTGTAGAAATGGTATTTTCAGATATCCTGAACTTTTCTGCACCTTGCAACAGGATTCATTTTATAAATTTCGTCCACCAAAGGAATTGATGAGCGATGAAAACACACTATTCCAGGTTTCCCCCCGGATAATTTAAATTTAAAAATATTATTTAAATTTTTTTAAACGAAAAATGCCCCAGGTGTAAAATTTATTTCTCTATTATATAGTCCATTAAAAAAATATTTATATCCAAGTCGGCAATCCTTGGACAAATTTTCTCCATAGGTTAACATTTGAGGATAACATTTAGTACACAGCAGCCTTAAAGTATTTTCTCCCGAAGAAAGATAGCGTGTTGTGATGAGGTACAGCGAGCAATACCTCAGGTTTTGCGATCCTACCAGCTTTATCAAATATACAAAATGAAAACAAAATACATTTTAAAAGTTTTTATTCTGCTCAAACAAAATACACATAGCTTGACGATCATACGGAAAAAAAAATTCAGACACGTGACAAGTATTTTCCACAAAAGCAAATTCATTTGTAAACAATAAATGGATAATTACATGCCCAGAAGATCCCCTTTTACAGTTATTTCATTTGCTGTGACACAGAAATATGGTTCTTAATAAATTATTGGTCTCAATAATTTTCACTTTACAAGCATTCATGTTGATATTAAGAATCACTAATGCAATAACAGTTATAAACATAAAAGAATAAAGTAAAACTGATGCGTTCCTTGATTAGTACGATACCCACCAAGTAATTTGCTCCTCGCCTTATGACTTTATTAAGCTTATAAAATCCTTATTTCATATTTAAAAAAAGTATTTAACATTTTCTTTGGTTTCGTAAATAAAAAAACTATAGGTTTTTCTCATTTTCATGATGAAGATTTCCTTTTAATTTTCTCTTGTTAGTTATAATAAAATTTATGTACTTTGGTAGACTGTTTTTGTCATTACAACAATTAAGATAATATTTTGACAGTTACGGTAGCTTTTTTAAACATTTAAACCATAAAAAAGATAATGAAGTGCGTTTTTTCAAGCTCGGATAATTTGGCATTAAAACAACAACACATTTTTTTAGCACATATATATATTTTTCATATGAAATACACAATTGCTTAATGTAATTAATATTATTATTATTTTGCATTTAAAGCTGAAGGTTTAAGTGAATTTTTTGTATAAATATTTAAAAAGACTTTTTGATAATTCCTATCTTTTGATGTCAACTTTATGCTTTCCCTTTTAGATACATTATGAATTTAATAAACTGCAAATACTTTTAAAATCAGGGTTTTTCTTTTAAACCCCCAAACAGTCTGAGGGTGATTTAAAAGTAGTACAAAGTTTCACACCTAAAAGAGACCACAATATTGTCCTGCTCGAGAAATTAAAAGCGTTTTAACACATGCAGTAATAGAACAACCACAGAGTCTTAGGAAAAAGAATAGCTGTCAGAGCTTCAGAAGTAATAGTGGTACCCATAAGAGTCGGGCTGGTTGTAAGCGAATACATACACAGGTTGATGAAACATCGCCGATGCCCATTCCTGGTGCGAGAATCCGGGGCCTGGAAAAGGCGCGAAAAATACTGACCCTGGTGCGGTTTTTACTCCCGATGCAGCTGATTTGGTCGGCTCTTTCGTTTCCTCTTTGGCTTCTTCTGGATTTTCTGACTGTTCCTGTTTTTCTTCTTCTTTGGGAGCTTCAGTTGTTGACGGCTCGTCTTCTTTGGTTGGTTCGGGAAGTCGTCTTAGACCCTGAAACTTCTCTAAGAAGAATCCAGGGGGAAAGGCCTCTGGAGGATCATTGGCAGATGATTCTTCGAGGGCCAGATCTTGCATGTCATCTTTGTCTTCTTCCTCATCATGGTAATCGTGAGTTGCTTCCACCTGCTGTTCGGATTGCTGTGGTTGAACTTCTTCTGGCTTTGGCTCTGCTGGTTGGTCATCCGTCGTCGTCTCCGACGACGTTGGTGGACTTTGAGGTTGTTCTTCTTGCGGAGCGGGAAACTGACCTACAACAGATTGTTATTGAGAATTTAACAAAATAATGAGAATATTACAAAATTTAAAAACTGAAGAAACAATTTTATCTAGGAAAGAATTTATTCAAAATGAAAGACGCCATTTAAGAAGTTTATACTCTTCAACATGTCTGGACACAAGCTGCCAAATCTAACATCGATATCACTGAACGTTTCCAAAATAGAACTCTAAGGAATATTAGAAAGGTTTTCAGATACCCCTCTATTGCGGTCATTAGGAGGGATTTCGATATATGAACTTTCCGTTGGGTCGCTCAACAGCTTTCGGTCAACTTTTATAACAATATCGACAAGATTCCTAACGAGATAATTGCTGGATTCCCCAATTAGGATTATTGGGACAGAGCTTTCCGTAAGCATCCATGCGCTGCTCAACTTGAGTCAGCTCCAGACTAATTCACCCATCTCTCTCGGGTTTTTCTGTTTGTTTTTCACTCGTTAGGACAACTGTTTCTTTAAGGGCACGTTTTCTTTTAATTTAAATTTAACTTCCCTTAACTCAGCAAAATAATCCACCGTAAAGTAATTTTATCTTAAAATTCTACTACCAATTTCAAGACTACTCTTATTCAAATTAACAGTAGTCGTCACTGGAGTTAAAGCCTTTGGCCCGGGTACTGGGTAAAACAGCCATAACGGCGGCGTCTCTCTCTCTCCTAGCAAAAATCCCGCTTAAAACTTTCCATGATTAACATCCATGATTTGAAAGTTAATTTCAAGCAATAGATCGATTGCATTTTTTTTCTCTGGCGTGACGTCACTTATCGCTTATTGATCTCCAGCTGTGGGAAATATTCAACCAGTCTCGCGTCAGAAATTTTCCCAAAACAACATTCTGAAAACACTCCTAATATCTCAATGGGCCTGCCATGTTTTTGTACTCCGTCAAATATTATTAATATTACAGGTATGGGCATAATCGCATTTGAATCATGACCCGAATAAATGAAGAAAGAGTCTAGCTTCTAATAATTTGATTGGTCTCCTCAAAATGGTATATAACGACGCTAAAATTTTCACCTTGTTGTACAGCCACATTACTATTTGTTCCCAGGTCTCTGTCTCTGGAGCATGATTAAGAAAATTCTTGTGCAGACATGAACCAAAAGCTGTTTTTTAATTGCTTTGTGAACAAGACAGTTTTGAACCTTTGAAATTCAAATAGCAAAACATTTTACGTGCAATAGTAAGCTTTAAAGATTATCTTCGATTATTTAAATACTAAACACTCTATATTTTATATTTTTTTATTATAGTTGCAGATAATATTGCTAGATTTTGACTATCCTGAAATCAAACAAGTATATAAACTGAACTTCAGAGAAACAAATTTCTTTTCAAAAACCAGATTTATAATAATTAAGAAAATGGAAATTTACGGAATTTCTTCTTCTTAAAAAGAGCTACTGGTAGATTAAAATGTTTCGGGAAAATCTTTATTTGGACAATTAGATAAGCAGAGAATTATTCTTCCTTCATGGTTTAACATAGACCTCAGCCAGTGTAATATTTAAAGGCATTTAAAGCACCGAGTTAAAGCTATTGTGGCAAGTACTCGGAATAGCTTTTACCCGATAAAATAGTTTGATTTTGTTAATGACAGAAATTTTGTCCACCAAATATATTTTTCTCCATCATAATTTTTCCGTTCTAGAGAGAACGGTAAAAAAAATTCTTTTCTTTAACTGAAATTATTTAATCTTCATATTACTTTTACATTACACTTGTTCCGATTTTTTATGACTAAATATCCCGCATTTTCTTCAAATTTGTATTATTTATATCAAAACTTAATTGAAAGCTGTGTTAAGTGGGCTGTTCGATCTTGACATAAAAAGGAATAAACATTGTAGGTATAAAACCTGTTTTTGGAATTAATATCTCATTTACCTATAAAATCATCAAAAACAGACGTGTTTATACTTTAATATCACTAGGAGATTTGCATCGTGATCTATAAATGGATCGTGTCGCAATGTTTTGGGTTGTGCTGTGAATTTTAATTGCCGATAATTGGGTATTTGTCAGCCTGTGTGCAGCAAAAAAAAAAAAAAAAAGAGGGCTTTCTAGAATTTTCTTACTCTGTTTCTTTCTTTCCACCTTTCTCTCTCTCTTTCGTAATCTTTTCTTTGCGGACTATTATTGTAAAAAGTTTACTTAAAAAATAGTGAAGATCCTCATGGATCAGTGGTATCCCATTTGATCAAAGATTGATCACTGGGACTCAGGGCCTGATTTAGAAAATTCTTCACTATAGGCACAACTCGGGATGAGGGCCCCCTAACACTGATGTGGGCGTAAAATTGTCAAAATTGACACACACAAAAAAATAATCATGAATCATTGTGAAAGTACTATTTTATCAAGAATTGGCTATATGAAGCGTAGAAGCCTAGAACATTATCAAATAACAGAAAGCAATACAACATATTAATTTCATCATGAAAACAACAATACAATGCCACCAGAAAAACTTATTAATGCCTTATATACACTATAACATACATATGATGAACCAATAAATCAATCAAATTGGAAAGGATATATAAAAAAATTGCTATTAAAAAAGGTAAAATTAAAAAAAAAAACTGACTTGGGAATTTTTTCTTTTTTTCCATTTAAAATTAAAATTTTGGGGGCCCAACAATAGGGGGCTCCTAGGCCCGGGCCTACCGGGCCTAATGGAAAATCAGGGCCTGCTGGGACTTTGTTTATTGTAAATTTTTCCTTTTGTGAGTTATTTAAATGTTAAATTGTTTGACTGTTTTAATTTTGTTTACTTGTATTGTTAAATATTATGAAGTCATAAGGTTATAGATATTATAATGTGCGTATGATGGCTTTGTACGTTCGATTGGATATTGTGAATCTTCCTTGGAAAATTATATATATGGTTATTTGTAACACTATCAACTCGTTTGTATGTACAGTCGAACCCCGTTATAACGAACTTAAAGGGACCAAAGGTTTTGTTCGCTATATCCGATGGTTCGCTATAACCGAACCATTAAGAAAAATGTTCACAAAATGTATAACTCATTAGTTGCTATGAATATTCAATAATGATGTATTGAAAGAACGATAAAATCTATTAAAAATGATCATTAATGAATTCAATTTAATGAATTAAATTGACTAAAATCGATTCTATTAAACTGACACAATACTAATTAAATTAACTACAAATGAAGACAAATGGAAATAAATTGATTTTATCTTTAATAGTTGCCCACTGTTTTTATATAGAAATAATCTGTAATCTTCTGCTGACGTGATGCCGATTTCAAAACCATTTTATGAATTTCTTTGTCCAATACATCAAATGACTCCAACACTCTTTTTTCCACTGTTTTTGTTGACAAAAACTTATTAATTACACTCATCGCTGCTGTAGCATCTTAGATCGTGGGGATTTCGTTACTTATGTGATCCTGTTCATCAGCATTAGAAGCAGAATCTTCGATTTCAGAATGATCAATTTTAATTTCTTCCACAATATCTTCATCAGTCGGATTTTCATATGTAATGACTTCATCACCACATGTTTCGAACAATTGCACGCCACAATCTGAGAACGATGAAATTTTGTGCTTTTCTATCCACATCACGATAGGTAAATCTTCATCATCATCATCATCATCTTCTTCAACATTCTTAAAAAGTTTTAAAAATCAGTTGTCAACTGAAAAGAAAGGTTTGTTATAGCCGATTCTTAAGATTTCGGAGATTCGCTATAAAAGGATAAATTAGTATTAAATACAATAGGAAAATGGCGGGACCAAAATTTTCTTTCGTTATATACCAGGCTCTCTATAACGGGGTTCGACTGTAGTTAAAAACATGTTCATGTACTGTAATTATATTAATATTGTAACCAGATTGAATAGAGCTCTAACGATGGATCTACATGTGTCGCGGTGTGGTAGACGCATACATGGTTCTTGTGAGGTGATGGTAGGAAAATTTGATATTTTCGAACGCGCAGGGGTCCTGCGGATCTCATAGGTGTAGCCGATTCCTGTCGCGGCGATTGGATAATAGTTTTTTTTATTGTCGCATACCTTTAGGGTTGGGCAGGCGTAACCTTTATTATTTATCTCTCTCTCTCTCTCTTTTAGAAAACCAACGGAAAGGGTGTTTACATATTACCAAGCTAAAAGTCCGACTCCACTTACCTTTCGGCGCCCCCTTGACACTGACATCCCCGTGAGCCTTGTATCCGGTATCGTCTGCCCTGTAATTCACTTCTCGTATCTCCCCGTCTGGGTCTTCGTAGGAGAACTTGCCAATCACCACACCGTCTGGATTCCGAAACTCCGATCTGGTGTGGCTGCCCCCTTCCTTGCCCGTCTCGTAGTAGAACCTGTACGATCCATCTTCGTGGAAAGATAACGACTGGGCAGCCGGAGCAGCCATCGTCGTCGCAACCAGCATCGAAAGTATTAACTGAAAAAAATAGACGTTAATACTAAATTTTCCGAAATTTGGAAACATACAGGTCTTTTGCACGTAAAAAAAATCCCTTTTGCGAATACACTATTAACCTTTAGCTAACGGGGCCCATTTTCCAGATTCCCTCTTTAGAACAGGAAATTTCATACCCCCTTTGTAAGAACGGCCCTTAAGGGAGTTACTATATATATATATATATATATATATATATATATATATATGAAACAATATCGTTTCACTTTCATTAGTTAAACGCTTATTCGAAATTTTCTCATTTTATCTCAATAAAGTATCGCCTCTTAATCCAAATTCTGATCTAGAGATAACCAAAGTAACCGATTAGATTATCCCCTAATACACGTATAAAGACTAAAGTTGTTTTCAAAAACGTGAAAGGTCAGATGATCTCAACTAACCAATTAAAAGTTTTAACGCGTCAGCACTTCCTAAGCAGATAGCGTTTTCCGTGGCTTTTTGTGTGTCTACCGTTGTCCAGTAAAGATGTGTCCTTAGCGCTACGGTCTTTTTTAATGCTACGGCGGGTTCCGGACAGTTTAAGTGTGATATGTTAACTCGATGTACCTATGTGTATTCCAAGCTTAAACGATGTAAAAGATGTCCAGCAGAAACTCCAAGAATAAACCATTATTCGAAATGAATGGCTCGTTTTTCTCGGCCTGGACTCTTATTGTGCTTACCGTCCTCGACTCCCAACAAACTTAACGATTTTCTTCCCCAAAAGACTGAAATTTGCATGACAGGTGATATCCGATCCCCTTTCTACTTCGAGTCCTTCATTTCATATATATATATATATATATATATATATATATATATATATATAGAGAGAGAGAGAGAGAGAGAGAGAGATAGATAGATAGATAGATAGATAGATAGACAGATAGATAGATAGAAATTCATTCTTGGGATGCATGCTATCCCATCCCGTAAGGAAAAGGTTAATAGTTTTGTCCATTAATTCATGAACAACAGTAATGATAAGAAGTTTCTTATGCGACCATTCTACCACAATTTCTTTTATTTATCAACCTTCCTTAAAAAATATACAGCTGTCTAGTTCGGGGTCCAACGGTTAGAAGCCATGGGTTCTTATTTCGATTCCAGTACAGGGTCGTTATTGTGTGTGGTCGTTATTGTAGTCATTACAGGGTCGTATAGCCCGCAACGGTTAGGAACTTGCGGGCTAGTGAAGAAGCTTATGAGAATCTTCAGCGAATTAATAACAAAGCAACATTATTGAAATTTTTTATTCGGAGGCCTTGTCCTTAGACATTCGCCTGTTATCACCGCGGTATTGCTGGCCTCTTTATTATGGGGGCACCATATAGGTGGTGCAGCTTCGCCCCCTAAGAACCGGTCCAGTAATTTTGAACCGAGTCAAGTGACGAGACCAGACACACTTGACCCTGCACTTCCAGAGGTAAATTTGAGAACTTGGAACACATTGCAGCCATGACAGATTTTTCGTGCACCAGTCGCCGTTAGTGTACACGGCAGTGGATTTGTCAGCGACCGGCATCGAACCAGGGACGCTCAGATCACTGGCTCGCTGTTTTTGCAAACCGGGCCACTGCGCCCGCATTATTGAAAAATTAAATGAAGAATAAATAATTACGTCAAAGTTAATTCATTTGTTGTCGGCTCCAAAAAAAAAGACCATGACTTCGGCGTGAAATATGCCGCCAATATCATGGAAAATATCTCTCCCTCCTTTTGCCGATATCGTTCAGTGGTTAAAACACCGGCCTCGAGGTCACGAGACCTTGTTAATTGTTGTTTTGAATCCTTATATGATCTTTTAAAGTATGGCACCCGTTCCATTTGTCATTTCGTCCGCATGCATTGTTTCTGTGTTCATATTCCGTGCTCAACCCCCCCCCCTCTATTCCACCAGCCCTCCCAAAACATAATTTAAATGCAATAAATAAGCAATAGTATAAACAGTTGTTGCTATCCTTATGCGAGCATGAATGTACGTAACTTACTATAAAAAGTTACATTTGACATTTCTGTGATTACAATAAAGAAAAATTTATATTATCCCCGTCTCTATTTACATTATCTCTTTAGTTTTTGAAAACAGATAAAAAAATACTAGAAAAGGCTTTTCTTAGATTAAATAAAACAACTGGGAAAGAGCCACCAATGTAATTTTTTCTGGACACTTTTAAGCATCACTTTCAACGTGTTAATCTTTTTTTTTTTAACCTGATATTTGGGTAGAGAGATTGCATGCTGTCATTTTCTCAAAATGGCAAAAGAGAATTCATATCATTCATTACATTACGCTTCTCCATTATAAATACAGTAAAGTCATCATACCCACTCCTTTGATCAAAAAGAACGACAGACGGTTCTTTAACCGACATAGTGATCCACGATATATCTAAAAGGTATTTTAAAGTGGAAGTAATCGTTATCCTCAGATAAATATTAATAGTAGCTCTGCTTTAGTGATGTTTTACTGAGTGGAGAAATGTGGCACATGCAAAAGGTAGTATGTGTCACATTTCACTACATAGTCAGTGATGCGCAAACTTGGGTCACGAAAAATTTTGGAGGGGTCGTCGATAATTTGAGGTAAATTTATATCACATTGAATTATTTAATTTTAAAAATATGTTTTACATTCCTGTAACTTCATATTTTTAATATATATTTTTTAGCTTTTTAATATAACTATGGGCTTCGCCCCTAGGTTCGCTACGCTCGCTCCTCTGTTATGGCTAATAGCGAGATACATACGGGTGATCCTCGAGAAATGTAACAGCTGCCATCCATTTACTGTTGTCACCCTTAGTGCGAAGGGCGTTTCATCACTGTTGAATTATTACCTTTAAAAATTCAATTAAAAATCGAAAATTTTAGATATAGATTTGAAATGAGGTTTATATGAATAATAAAGCTTTCAGCTTCCAGATGATGTAAATATTTTCTTTGTAAGATTAAAAACTCGAGGAGCATCGATATTACATCCACATAGGGGACGATATTTCTTGAAAAACTGTGTTTCATTTTTTGATGAAAATATTAGTCTATTTTAAAATATTTTTAAACAAATGAGGTCTAGTTTGAAAGAGAAATGTCTGTAGTCTTAGACTGTAAAAAGATCAAAATTCTATGATCATTTTTTGGGGAGTTATCGTAATCTGAAGATGAAAAAGTCAATATTTTCCCACAAAACATAAATTAAAAAAAAAAAACTTAAAGTCCGAATAAGATGAGACATGTCTAACTTTGGTCCCCCCCTTTTTCTGCATCCATTGGTATCGCTCTCGATCCCATACCCCCAGCGGTTTCGGAGGAGATAGCGTGACAAGCTTTTGACAGCGGCAGTGGGAGTTACTTTTTTTTAGAATAGAGAGATAAGAATAGAGAGATGAGAATATAAGAAGAAATTTTGTTAAATAAGGTGTCAGACACTGTCTTAATAAAACTCCATCAGAAAAAAAAATTATTTCTTATTTAATTTTTAACTAAAATAGAAAGACTTTCTGAGGAACCCTTCTTTTTCTCAATATTTGTTTAAAAATATTTTAAAACAGACTAATATGCCCGAGGATCACCCCTATGTATCTCGCTATTAGCCATAACAGAGGAGCGAGCGTAGTGAGCCTAGGGGCGAAGCCCCTAGTAATATAAATTATAAATTGCATTTATTTTTAAAAAGTTATCCCTATCAGGTCCAATAAACTAATCCGAATCTTAACTTTGACATACATTTAACCTTCCAGCAGTCGCGCTCTCTATTCCAACGTGAAAGGTCGCGTGTATTTCCTAGATACGTTATTGTAAAATATAAGTTTTTAAGAGTTTAACTAGTGAAATTATGTTGTAATTAGTTAGGAATTAATAAGTATTATTAACTCGCTTTATTTAAACAAATGTTATTTAAATTACAAGATTATTCCTTTATTTTAGGAAACAGAAACGACATAAATCTAAAACATTAAAACAATATAAAATGATTAAAGAATTATTGAAATGACGTGAAAATAAGATAAATTAATTACTTACTTTTAAACATTTTTACTGGCTGTTTTTTTCAAAAGTTTCCTATAGCATTTTTTAGGTTATTGATCTCTTAAGACGCATCTACACACAAGCGAATCGGCTTCCCCCGTCGCCTCTTGACATATTTTGGTGTCGATTAATCCCCCCTCCAACGTAGGGGAAGTATTTCATCGCTTTGATCATTCGTCTTAAAATCGCTCCCCGGAGCGGTCTGAGTACGAATGAACAAAGGCACGAGGGAAGCCATAAAACATGCTCTCGTCGACGGGACCAATAAATCACTGCTTTCCCCTAAACTTCGCTCTCTGTTTCGCAAATGTGTGCTCGCAGTGTTATATGAATTTAATTAAAATGACTTAAATATGTTCTGATTTGCATAACCTCCACGACGGTGTTCCCTGATCCCAGGCAAATGCCGGTCCCATAAGTGAGGCGGCGAGGCCATCGCTCAGGTACCGAACTGAAATAGTCGCCAAAATGGGACATAGTAAAAATACGAAAATTTTACGGTAACTAAATCAGTAAATTATAGAGATCCAATCAAGCAGTTGGCTGCAATAAAAGCTCACAGAATGATTTGGTAATCATTTTTATTACATAATAAATTATATTCAAATTTCTCTCTTTTTTTATTTAGTTCTGTAAATTTTAATTATTTTTTTAATAAGTAAAACTTTTCTCTTTATTTTATGCATATCCTCCCCCCCAAAACCCCGTTATTCTATTAAATAGACTATTTCTAATAGTGATGTTCATTACTTTGATGAGTCTTTCCAAAAATTTGAAAAGGAGCCGTTTTTGAAAATTACCTCAGGCTCCACGGTTGATCAGCTCGGCCCTGATACAATCAGTGAAAACATTTTACTAAGGGGTACAAGGTTAAAAATATGGTTGAGAAACGCTGATCTAACCCAGTGATGTGCAATTTTTTTTCGATCATGACTCACTTTTTTTAAGTAAAAAATCACTAGAAAACCCCTCCACATTTTTTTTGTCGTAACATTTTTTTTTATTAGGAAAATGTTAACAAAAAATAGAAAAAAGAAATAAGCAAATTTCGATAAACTATTTTAATAATCAATGAAGTATAGATTTTTGAGTATATATTTACTTTGTATAACAACAATAAAAAAAATCTGTTGCTTACCTTTTGCACATGTTTTTGGTAAATGTCATGTGATTAAAACTTTATATTTAATTAACTAATAATATGTAGTTGTCATTCATTTCGGTATAAATTAACAAAAATTAAAATGTTTTTTAAATTTGATTACAAATTTTACTTTAAATCTGTAATCAAATTCTGAAATCACATGTCATGTGATTAAAATTTCATAATTAATTAACTAATATGTAAATGTCATTCATTTAGGTATAAATTAACAAAAATTAAAATGTGTTAATTTTTTCCTAAATCTGTAATCAAATTCTGAAATTATGCCTTTTTATGAGATAAATATAGAATTTTAGAATTTTAACCTTCATATTTAATATCTCTCTATTCTAAAAAAAAAGTAACTCCCGCTGCCATTGTCAAAAGCTTGTCACGCTATCTCCTCCGAAACCGCTGGGGGTATGGGGTCGAGAGCGATACCAAAGAATGCAGAAAAATGGGGGGGGGGACCAAAGTAAGACATATCTCATCTTCGTCGGACTTTAAGTTTGATTTAAATTTTATGTTTTGTGGGAAAATATTGACTTTTTCATCTTCAGATTACGATAACTCGTCAAAAAATGATCGTAGAATTTTGATCTTTGTACAGTAGAAGACTACAGACATTTTTCTTTCAAACTAGACCTCATTTGTTTAAAAATATTTTAAAACAGACTAATATTTTCATCAAAAAATGAAACACCGTTTTTCAAGAAATATCGTCCCCTATGTGGATGTAATATCGATGCTCCTAGAGGTTTTATCTTACAAAGAAAATATTTAGAACATCTGGAAGCTGAAAGCTCTCTTGTTCATATAAACCTCATTTCATGTCTATATCTTAAATTTTCGATTTTTAATTGACTTTTAAAGGTGATAATTCAACAGTGATGAAACGACCTTCGCATTAAGGGTGACAGCAGTAAATGGTTGGAATCTGTTACATTGCCCGAGGATCACCCCTATGTATCTCGCTATTAGCCATAACAGAGGAGCGAGCGTAGTGAGCCTAGGGGCGAAGCCCCTAGTAATATAAATTATAAATTGCATTTATTTTTAAAAAATAAAATCGAAAAATAAATGGATGAGAAGGATGAGCCCGGACCTCAGATGATTTATTCTTCGAATGCGGAAGCACTTGTCTCCAGACATTCGCCTGTATATACACCGCGAGAATGCTGGCCATTCGTTTAAGGGGGCGCCGTATAGGTGGCCAGCACTACCCCCTACAAGCCGGGTCCGTAATTTAGAAACGGGTCTGACCTCGCACCTCCAGAAGTAAATTTGAGAACTTGGAGGACATTACAGCCATGACAGGTTTTTCGTGCATCAGCCGCCATTAGTATACACGGCTGTGGAATTTTCAGCGACGGGCATCGAACCAGTGACTTTCAGATCACTGACTCGCTGCCTTTGCCAACTGGGCCACCGTGCTCTGACCTCAGATATTTTTGTTCAATGTTTTAGAGTATTCAGTATTTTAATGAAATATTGAATATGATGTAAATTTATTCCAATTGTCAGCGACCCACAGTCTGCGCACCACTGATCTAAACGAAATAAG